>JAPKLW010004417.1:0-27571 GCA_026898455.1 Plectranthus barbatus
CGATTCCTTCCTTCAATCTCGATTCCAGCCTTTGAAGTTATGAAATTCGCTTCTCCTTCGTGCCTTTTTCTCTCTAGGGTTTCTAAGTGTTGAACCCTTATTTTGTGACCTCCCTTGGCCTTTTATAGTTGAAAAATCCGCTGCCTCTGTAATTTGGTCCCGAGTGGGACCTCCTTTGAAAACCTTCATCCCGAGCGGAATGAGAATTAAGTTGTGACGAAAACTCCCGACAGATCCTGAGCGGGACAGAGCCGTCCCGAGCGGGATAGGCTTCGAATTACCAATTCACCACAATTTCACACCAGATTTCTGAGTTCCGAGCGAGATAGATGCCTCCCGAGCACTGGTCCCGAGCGGGACAAGACGATCCCGAACGGAATTGGCTTCGACTTCAAAATTTTATGCCAAATTGCTGAATTCCGAACGCAATTTGTTCCTTCCAAACGTGGGTCCCGAACAGAACCGGCCTGTCCCGAATGGGAGAGGCTTCGAGATTTTGCCTTTTTGCTCCAAAAACTCGGGTTTCTTGCTCGTTTAATGGCCTGCACACTCAGAACACCTCTCGAACACCAAGTGAAGGTAAATCAACAAAAAGAAGAGATATGTGTGTGATTTGTGCACTTAATCCACATCAAATCATTCAACTAAATACCCTAAATATATCACAAATTACACATATATCACCATTATACCCTCATATCATATACTTTTGTTGTACTTTTGTCTTGTTTTCGTGTTTGAAATGTTGTAGGACGTGTTTTGAGCGTAATATGGCATATTTGGGGGAGTTTTAGAGGAAAATTGTTCGAGTTTGGAGTCCGAGGAGGTTAGGTTCGTCCGAGCGGAGCAAAAAGAGAGTTTCAGAGGCTTAGAGGAGTCTCCTGGCCGAGAGAAGCAGGCTCGGACGAGCTGAGCCAGACAGAGGGCTCGCTCGGCCGAGTAGTGCAGGCTCGACCGAGCCATGCTGACAGAGAGTAGGCTCAGTCGAGCGGTTCTGGCTTGGCCGAGCCAGAACGGGTTTCCCAAGTTCTCTGCAGTTTCCAGGAAGGATCGGGCGAGTCATGGATGGCTCGGGCGATCTGAGACCCTGTTTGCTCGCCTATAAAAGGGGGAAAATCAGTTAATTGAAGAACTTTTTGCCCAAAATTAAAATAACCGTCACGATATTTCTCCTAGATTCATCTAAAAACATTTCCCCAACCAAAATCAAGGGGAATCAAGCAACATTCCATCCATTTGGTGAAGATTGAAGAAGGAAGAGAGGTAGATTGGCTTCAAGGAAGACAACCAAAGTAGATCAATCGTTGACCTTGAGGATTTGTAATGAATTCTTTCAATTGTCAATTTGTATTGTGCTTAACTCAAGGTATGGAGAACTAATTTCATTAGTGAGTGTTGTATTACGGATATTGTGATGAATTGAATCGATTATGCTTGTTTACTTTCCTATGAGAGGTTGATTTGCACTTGAGCTTGTTCTTGCCTATTAGGTGTAGGTAATAGCCAGCCTTTAGGTAGTTGACGTGAACGTTGCAGCCAACACGCGGACGGAATCCTCGTGATAAGTGCATAATCTTATAGTTCTTGTTTCAATCCATGTGCGGGACTTGGGTTGTAGGGCAATAATCGACGGTCGGTTGGGAGTGGCCTAGGAGTTAATAACGTAGCTGTTTGCAATTCCTAGTGTCATCTACCGCTTGTTATTCGTAGCAAGTGACTAGCAACATTAAAGTTGGTTGCTCAACCTCATAGGAATTAAAAGTTGTTTGCAAAATAACTTGGTTTAATTCGGAACAACTGAAGTTTACAATCACTCACTATCTTCTAAGATTGTCGGATTTGTTATCTTAATCTACCTATACAATTGATTGAATTGTTTGCTTGGAGAAGTTGTAATTAGTTTACTAGTTGATCGTTTGCATTTAAAGTTTTTTTTTACAATTCATCGCCTAGATAGATAAAAACCAACGACTTTTGTGTAACCTAGCTATTGATACCTTCAATTGAATAAATGATATCCACTTGAGCGAATTAGAAAAGAAACCAGATTGATAAATTTAACATGTTATTTGTGTGTGCTTCACACGGCTACCACGTTTTTGGCGTCGTTGCCAGGGAATTATGATATGTGCGTAAAATGACCTATATTTTGATGAGTGTGCGTGCATGTTTGTGGCCATTTTACTCCCATATCATATGCATTCTGCTTTTTTTGTTGTGTTTTCGTTTTTTGGTGTTTCGTATTTTGTAGGATAGGTTTTGGGCATAAAACAACACTTTTGGATGAGTTTTGGATGAAAATCGCCCGAGCTAGGAGTCAAAGGGAAGCAGGATCGACCGAGCAGAGTAGAAAGGGCGCTGGAGCATTTTAGAGACTTTGCTCGGCCGAGCCAAACTTGGCTAGGTCGAGCCAAGCCCTTCAGAGAGGTGGCTCGGTCGAGCCACCCTTGGCTCGGCCAAGCCAGAGCGTGATTTTGGGTTCTTTGAGTTCTGTGCTCGCCCGGGCCACCCTTGGCTCGGCCAAGCCAGAGCGTGATTTTGGGTTCTTTGAGTTATGTGCTCGCCCGGGCGAGCCAACTTTGGCCCGGGCGATCCGAGGCTCTGCCAACTCATTATAAAAGGGGGAAAAACAGTTATTTTGGTTAATTTTTTGGAACTTTTGATAATTTTGAATAACCACCTCCAAAATTCTCTCTACGATTCCCATTTCCATCTCTTCCAAAACTTCACCCAAGATATCAAGGAGCTAATCATCAATCCTTGGAGGAGAATTGAAGATCCAAGGGGGTAAATCAAGACCTAGCAAATCCAATTGGGGAAGACTTCACTTTCTACTTATCAATTGTAATGGATGTATTTGATTTCAACTTTGTATTGTTACAATTGAGAGGTATGTTGCTATAATTCAATGTGGATGGTGATTTGAACAAGAATGCATGAAGATTAGGTATGATAATTGTTTGTTTACTTTCCTATGAGGGGTTGATTTGCACTTGAGCTTGTTTCTTGCCTATTAGGTGTAGGTAATAGTCAGCCTTTAGGTAGTTGACGTGAACGTTGCAGCCAACACGCGGACGGAATCGTCGTGACAAGTGCATAATCTTATAATTCTAGTTCCAATCCATGTGCGGTGCTAGGATTGTAGGGCGATAATTGACGGTCGATTGGGAGTGGCCTAGGAGTTAATAACTTAGATGTTTGCAACTCCTAGTGTCATCTACAACTAGTTATCCGTAGCAAGTGACTAGCGACATTAGAGTCAGTTTCTCAACCTCATACGAATTAAAATTCGTTTACATCAAAGATTAACCTAATTGGATTACATCTACGTTTATTTCAACATCCTATCTACCTCATTTGAGTATTTATTTGTCTTGGTTTACCAATGTGTGGAGAGAATTGATTGAATGTTGATTGTTGGTTTAATTCATTGTTTGCTATATGTTGTTAGCATAGATTTAAATATAATACCTAGATTGATAGAAATTACTCAACGATTCTATTTCGCCTAGCTATTAGACTTTGCTATAGTATCCCGGTAATCTAGCGGGCGAAGGGAAGAAGGACCTGGATTGATAATTAAACCTTGAGTGTGCATTGAGAATTTGTATGAGTTTTTATTACGCATCAAGTTTTTGGCGCCGTTGCCGGGGAATCTTTTAGTAGGTCTTGTGGAATTATTGAAAGTTGATGTATGGTATGCTAGGTGTTTGAGGAAATGCCTGTGTGAATATTGTTACTAACATTTGTTTGTTAATTGTTCTTGTTTGTTTTGTTGAATTGTTTGTCTTGTAATTGGTAGGTGAGTACTTACTTTGGTTTGATTAGTTGTTAGTTGATTTATTCGTTGGTACTTTGAGAGAGTTGGACTTGTGTAGGTGTCAAATGGAGAATCATCGAGGAGTTCACTCGGAAAGGCTTATTAATCTACAAAGGTAAATGGAGGAAATGAAAGCCAAAATGCTGGAGAGACAAAGACCACGGAGGCCACTTCGGATGGTATTTGAAGAAATGGCAAATAGTAGCTACCCATGGATGGAAGAGATTAGACATGATCGCATTATGAAGTCAAGTTGGGGAAATGAAGAAGAGGAGTGTAGTAATGAAAGCTATAGAGATAAATGGGGGAATTGTGACCTCGGGAACAACATGAACTATCCCCCATCTAATGGCTACTCTCCATGTAGACTCTGTGAGAACCAAACTTGGAATCCATCCATGACAAGAGTTCATTGTGATGAGTTAGGCAGCTGTGATCATGAAAGAGTTAGAGAAGCAATATCGTCTCGGGAAGCTTTGAAGAGGAGACAGGATCAGCTCACGGGAAACCTTTTGGAATTAAAAATGCAATTATCCGAACTCTTGAAGAAGGTGAGTGAGAAGCTGCATGTGCAAGAGCAACCACTTGACATGGAAATAGGTCTCGAAGGAAGTTGTGAGGAAATTTTGGAAGATGAATGTGAGGATGCGGTTATGGTACTTAAGGAGGTGAGATTTCAAGATACAAGAGTAAAGGAGATGCAAGCAGACAAATTAAGGAAAGAAGATAAAGAGTTACCTCAAGAAGAGTAAGAGGATGATAGCACCAAGGAGGAGAGAATACAAATTGAAAGTGAGAAGAATGGTGTTCTTGTGATACCTTCTCTTGAGGTGATGAAAGAAGTTCCGGCATTGGTACAAAATGACAAAGTGGAGAATCATGATGAGGAAGTTATGTCGGAAAGTCCATGTGGCGATGTGGTGCTTAAATTTCCTTAACGAGTGATAGACAAACTGGAAAAGGAAGTGATACTTGAAGTCAATGTGAAGGAATCATATGATTTGATTAAGAAAGGGGATGTGGAGAAGTTGAAGATTGATCCAAATGGGGGACAAGTTGAGACTTATATACTTTGGATTCAATTGGATGATGCCTTAGAGATCAAATCAAAGAAGGAATCACCACCTTTTATAGTAGAGTTTGTCAAGACATGCAACCCTCCTTGGAGAGACGAAAGGGGTGAAAGAAAGATCGCCTTGGACAAATTGCTCACAAGCAAATGCCGAACAAGGGAGAAAGGTATCTTAAAAATACACAAGATTTTTGACAATGGATGGCATGGTAAAGTCGTCTAGCTACCGACGTAAATGGAAGCGCTTGTTTGGAGGAAACCCAACCAATTTTCTTTCATTTGTTTAATTTCTTTTAGTTGATTTGATTTTGAATAAATATTTAGTTTGTTGGTTTTGTGTTTGTTAGGAGAAACTACAAGATCGAGAGGAGTGACGATGCACCGTCCACCATTTTTGCAAACTTAGTCTCACTTCACTAAGTTTGGGGGGGATGTGCCGGTAGCCGGTGCCTTGGTTTATTCTTCTCCTCTCTTCTCCTATCTTATCTTGTATTAGTTTAGTTTAGTTTGTTTGAATAATGATTCTATCTTCGATTGGGTTGTATAATGATTGATCTACCTTCACTTTGGATTTGAATGTGGATGTTATGAGGATGTTTAAATTTTAATTGAATGGGTATGTTGATGGATTATTAGCGAGCTTGCAAGAGATTGAATTCTTTCTATTCGGTTTTGGTGTGTGGATATGTACAATAGTTTGGTATGAATGGTGGTGCTAGTGGATAAATGTTATAATTTTTCTTGAGATATTGGTTTGTGGAAAGATTGGTGGATATGAGAGCTTTATTGGCTTTATTATGCTCAAATTGTTTGGTGGTGTTGTATTGATGTGTAGTAGGTGCAAATAAGGAATGGAGAGCGGTTTGATCATGTCTACCGATGGGTAACACCTCTATCGTTTCTCCTACCATTTAGTTTCAATTCAATTGTTCATGGCATGTAGATTGTTAATTAGGATGTTGTGTGCTTGTCGTGTGTGTATGATGAACCCGAATGAGAATTGGAGATTTGAATCATGATTTACTTTGTAAGGCTTGAGATTTACTTTGACCAATGATAGGGCATAATCTAGTTGTTAAGGCGTGCTCGAATTGAACTTTTGAATTTCCGAGTTTTGTGCAAGGTTAATGTTTAGGACTTGACAAAAGCCGAGAGTTTTTTAGCCTTGATATTGTCATACTTTGATCAGTTGTGAGTGGCAAGGTTGAGAGCACAAAATCTAGAACTTGAATATATTCTCTATCTATTAGACACGAGTTTGGTAACTAAAAGATGATCTTAGGCCATCGATTCTTAGTCCTTCCTTTCACTTCGGGAGTATAAGGTTGTTGATATCATAATTTTGCCCTTCATACCCTTGTTTCCCGTGATTGTACTTAAATGGAGAATTTTCATTGAAATTATTAGGACAAAATTTGGGGGGAATGAGTGTATGAGGGTGAATACGGAGATGAGAGTTGGGATGGGAATCATTTGGTATCTTTGAGTTGTGATTGTTGAGGCAATAAATGTATTGATTGTAGGATTGATATGAATCATAGAAAAATGGGTACCAACAAAAATTTGGGTACTTAAAAGAAAAAAAAGAAAGAAAAAAAAAGAAAAGAGAAAAAGAAAAAGAAAAGCATCATGAATGAAAAAATGATGGTGCTAGAAAAAATGAGAAAAAGAATGAAAAGAAAAATACATGAGAGTTGATTGATGAAAAAGCCTCAAGGTTAGAAGTGGACTGAAGATAATAAGTTTCGGGGTTTTAGGATATGGAGAAGTTCGTCACTTTAGCCCAAAACCACCTACCTTTTAGTAAGCCACATTATAACCGAAAACAAAGACCTTTTTATTTTAGGAGCAAACTCATTGTAGTATAGTGGTGAGAATCGTTTCAAGCCTATGGAAATTGTGCTCGATATCTTGTGAATGAGTGAATTTATCAAACCCTAAACACGTAAGGGAGTGCTTTCATTTCTTTATCCAATGTTGATGAGTGGTTTGAGTTGTTAGCATTAATCGTGTTACAAAGTTAGGTGATAATCTCGTTCGATAAGAGCATGCCAAGATGACTATGATGAGCTATGTGGTTTTTTGATGAGGTTTATTGATTGTTTTACTTTGTTTTGATTGAGGACAATCAAAGGTTCAAGTTTGGGGGATTATGATATGTATGTAAAATGACCTATTTTTCGATGTGTGAGCGTGCATGTTTGTGGCCATTTTACCCTCATATCATAAACTTTCGTTGTTCTTTTGTCTTGTTTTCGTGTTTTTGTGTTTGAAATGTTGTAGGACGTGTTTTGAGCATAATATGGCATATTTGGTGGAGTTTTGGAGGATAATCGTCCGAGTTTGGAGTCCGAGGTTAGGTTCGTCTGAGCGGAGCGAAAAGAGAGTTTCGGAGGCTTGGAGGAGTCGCCCGGCCGAGCGAAGCAGGCTCGGATGAGCTGAGCCGGACAGAGGGCGCGCTCAGCCGAGCAGTGCAGGCTCGACCGAGCCATGCTGATAGAGAGCAGGCTCGGTCAAGCGATTCTGGCTCGGCCGAGCCTGAACGAGTTTCCCAGGTTCTCTGCAGTTTCTAGGAAGGCTCGGGCGAGCCATGGATGGCTCGGGCAATCCGAGGCCCTGTTTGCTCGCCTATAAAAGGGGGAAAATCAATTAATTGAAGAACTTTTTGCCCAAAATTAGAATAATCGTCACGATATTTCTCCCTAGATTCATCTAAAAACATTTCCCCAACCAAAATCAAGGGGAATCAAGCTACATTCCATCCATTTGGTGAAGATTGAAGAAGGAAGAGAGGTAGATTGGCTTCAAGGAAGACAACCAAAGTAGATCAATCGTTGACCTTGAGGATTTGTAATGAATTCTTTCAATTGTCAATTTGTATTGTGCTTAACTCAAGGTATGGAGAACTAATTTCATTAGTGAGTGTTGTATTACGGATATTGTGATGAATTGAATCGATTATGCTTGTTTACTTTCCTATGAGAGGTTGATTTGCACTTGAGCTTGTTCTTGCCTATTAGGTGTAGGTAATAGCCAGCCTTTAGGTAGTTGACGTGAACGTTGCAGCCAACACGCGGACGGAATCCTCGTGATAAGTGCATAATCTTATAGTTCTTGTTTCAATCCATGTGCGGGACTTGGGTTGTAGGGCAATAATCGACGGTCGGTTGGGAGTGGCCTAGGAGTTAATAACGTAGCTGTTTGCAATTCCTAGTGTCATCTACCGCTTGTTATTCGTAGCAAGTGACT
The DNA here is from genome assembly GCA_026898455.1 of Plectranthus barbatus. Classification (NCBI taxonomy): domain Eukaryota; kingdom Viridiplantae; phylum Streptophyta; class Magnoliopsida; order Lamiales; family Lamiaceae; genus Plectranthus; species Plectranthus barbatus. Next base: position 8,142 of record JAPKLW010004417.1, read on the forward strand.
AGCAACATTAAAGTTGGTTGCTCAACCTCATAGGAATTAAAAGTTGTTTGCAAAATAACTTGGTTTAATTCGGAACAACTGAAGTTTACAATCACTCACTATCTTCTAAGATTGTCGGATTTGTTATCTTAATCTACCTATACAATTGATTGAATTGTTTCCTTGGAGAAGTTGTAATTAGTTTACTAGTTGATTGTTTGCATTTAAAGTTTTGTTTACAATTCATAGCCTAGATAGATAAAAACCAACGACTTTTGTGTAACCTAGCTATTGATACCTTCAATTGAGTAAATGCTATCCACTTGAGCGGATTAGAAAAGAAACCGGATTGATAAATTTAACGTGTTATTTGTGTGTGCTTCACACGGCTACCATTCGGCAATTGAAACGAAAACTTCGAAAATTCTGGATTCTAGGAACGTTCTGAGCTGTCAAGCAGATTGCTAGAGAAGTCAGCAGACAGAAATGACTGCTAAGGTGGTAGCAGTCAAGTGCTGAGAAGAAATGATTGCTAGGAGTATTTACTCAGCAGTCGAAAGAAAAGAGATTGTAGAATGCCGGAGGAGTCAGCATTCACTATTTACTAAGAAGATTGCTAGAAGTAATAGCAATAAGGAATCAAGACCCAAGTGCTGAACACAGAACTGCTAAGGAGTCAACAGTTGGATACAAAGCATAATGCTAGAAGAGTTCAATAGCCAAAAGGTCGAAGTACTTAGCAGAGTACTCCCAACATTCTCTGAGAGAATGCTAAGCAAGGAGATATTCAGCAAACACTTGCTAATACTACCGTTCTGACAGAAGGTACAACCAAGGACGAATAGCCTTCCCGAAGTAGGTAAAAAGGCACTGTACACGCCGGAAAGGACGGAAAAATTAGCTTCTCTTTTAGACAAATGAGACGTTGTGTCTAACGGGTCTGGAGATTCAAAGTTTGAATCTCCAGATATAAAAGAGAAGTCCAACAAGAGAGAGCCCCCCTCACGACTACTATGAGATTCCACTACGAAAACAAATACTTTAACTACATTTGCAAAGGCAATTATTGAGAGATACCTTTGACAAGCGGAGTAAAGTAGTCGGTTGAGAGCACATTAAAGACAAAGAGAATCTTAAGCTCTCAACAGCAAGTGTCCACCATTGAATATCCGACACTGCATTTAAGAGGATTCCTTGAATTTACTCAAGGAACAATCATTGGGATAACTTCCATCCTAGGAAGCATCCAACAGTCACATCTCTGAAAAGAGATTGACTACGACGGACTGTTCCCAAAACCCCCAGGAGAGTTAGGAAGTAAATATAAAGCTTTCATTGCAGCAAGGTTAAGTTTTACGAAGGTGCGCCCTTGACTTAGCTGCAGCTGCTGACCGAAAGATCCAAGTAACGGAGGATAGCTTTATAGTGGCTAGCTCAAAAGTTCAACACCTGCTACAAGAGATAGGCGAATCCTTGTACTTGAATATATCTTTTTTAGTGATATTCTCAGTGTTCAACTGAGGAGTGGACGTACATCTTTGAGGATCGAACCACTATAGGATTTTATTATTTTATTGTTTCTGTGTGTTAATTTAAAACCTAGCAACCTCAAGTTGCTATAGTATATCTGAAATAAACATAACACCTACCTCAAGCTAAACATTTGAAAAGAGACTAAGTGCAAGATATCTTAATCATTCCGCTGCATTTGCTAAGTAGCTTTCGACTGCTTATAACGACTCTGATCAAGGACCAACATTGTGTACATTCTTGGTATTAAGATCATTCATGATCAAAATAAGAGAATGTTGCATTTGTACCAAGCTTCCTACATCAACACTGTTATTGCCCTGTTTAGCATACAAAACTCCATGAAAGGATTTTTACCTTTGTGACATGGAATTCCTCTGTCTAAGGACATGTGTCCTAAAATGCTAGACAAGATGGAGGAAAGAGTTAAGGTTCCTTATGCTTCGGCATTATGAAGCCTTATGTATGCTATGTTCTGTGCTAGACATGATATCTACTGTGCAGTTGGCATGGTGGCAAGATCTCAATCTAACCCGAGTTTGGGGACTAGACTGCGGTAAAATATGTTCTCACGTATCTGAAAAGAACTCGAGATTATATTATGGTTTAAATATCCGATAGTCTGACCCCTTTGGGTTATTCAGATTCAAATTTTAAGCTGATCGAGATATGAGAAAGTTAACCTCGGGTTATGTGTTTACCTTGGGAGGCGGTGCCAAATTACATGGCTGCTTCAGAAGCTTCCAAAGAAGTTGTCTGGCTTATAAGCTTCTTGTTGGACTTGGAGGTGATTACGAGTATGCCTAGTGTATTACAATTTATTGTGACAACATTGGTGTAGTAACAAACTCGGAAGAACCTAGAGCCCATGTGACAAGTAAACACATAGAGAGACAATACCACATTTTACGAGAGTTCGTAAAGCGAGGTGACGTGCTTGTGGAGATTTTGTGTTGTTGTATAACATGGTTGATCCTTTCATGAAGACTTTGGAAACTTAGATCTTCAGAAAACACGTAGAGGGTCTTGGTTGATGATACATTGCAACTACACTTTAAGTCTAAGTGGGAGATTTGTAATGACATGGTGTATACTAAAAGTTGGAGATTGTTGGAGTAACCTGTAAAGCGAACTTTTAAGCGAGCTTTGTCATGTACTTAATCTCTGATAAATAACTGAAACAAACATTATCACATCGTTGCAATCTCATGATTGCATGTATATACACTTATCTTATATTGTAAACAATGTGGTGGGTGCGTCGTCCCAGTGAAGACCGGATTGTTGGGTTCCTTATAAGATATAAAATGTATTCACAACCGAGATAGTTCTGGATAAACTATCGATTTAGGTTGTAGTATAAACATGAGATAACTGGTCTTGGTTATTAGTTTATACAAGTGCGTAGTGTCGCATTGAATGGATCGCGGTGAGACGTGTTCTTCTGTTCTAACTTTATGAAGAACCAAGGTCTCAGCGACTTTGTTAATTCTTAACCCTAGATGTGATATATAGATAAATGCAAATGATTGTTTGTTACTTTGACTTACCATGGGTGAGAATCAAAAGGATGATTCAATATGCTCCGTATCTTGGGTAACAACATTATTTGCATGTGTTTATATAGTCACATTAGGGCACCGTGTCCTGGACATCCAGGTTGATGACATCCCCTTAAGGAGCTCATAAGTTTTATCGTATTAAACCCTGCATGTGGAATTTATTCGGATACGATAATAATGTTGAGCGGGTACTACTTAAGGAGTTAAGATATTAATTAATTAATGATGTAAGAGCTTTTAATTAATTCATGGATGTGCGTTGTCTTAAACACGGGGAATTAATTAAGTCAAATAGAAGCTTTGATTCACATCAGGATAGGATGGCAGTTGCAACATTAATTCTCTAGTGGAACGAATTGATGTTATAAGTTCAAATTATATTCTGGGTTGAATATGTATGTTTGGACTTATGGGAGGCCCAATCCTATACCTTCTAGAGATCCCTGGTCTGGCCCAACTAGAAACCCTAGAAGATGCCTATAAATAGGATTTTATAGTTGAGAGAAAAACCTAATGGTTCATGTGTTGAACGACGGCTAGGTTTAGTTCTCTCAAACATTGTAGATCTAGTTTTGGTTGGCATCTAAGATTCGGAGGATTGTTATCCACCTGGCATCCGATCGTGGTTTGTGCTTGTTAACACTCCTTATTGAAGGAGATGTTGCCTTCTTCGTAAAAAGACTTTTCGAAAGAAGGCCCGAGAAGCCTTATCAAGCTGATAGAGCAGCTGGACAAAGCTCTGCATCTAAGTCAACACCAACACCTTCCTACCAGAAGAAAGAGGAAGAGAGCTCAATGGCCGAGCTTGAGGAGCAGATGAAGAAGCTGACTTAGCTTCTTGAGAAAGCTAAGGCCAAGAGCGAAGGATCACATGGAGGAGAACAAAAATTCAGCGAGAGACCTCCCAAGGTGTGCTTCGAATGTAACTCTCCAAACCACCTCAAATACGAATGCTCGCTGGTATCTAAGGAGGAGAGGGAGCGCCTTAAAAGGATCTTCGAGATGAAAGCTTCAAGAGTAGTAGCTAGTGCCATGTTGTCCAGAACTGAGGTTTCTGACATCCCCATATAATGACGATGGCTACTAAACATATGGAGATGAAGACGAAGAAGAAGCTCTTCTAATCTTCATGGCTAAACTTGGAGAAGATGCCTCAGACGAAGAAGAAGAAGAAGAAGAAGGAGAAGAAATAGAAACTGAGTCACCAAGATTAGTAACTATCTCAAACTCCGTTTTAGTTTTATCACATAAATGGAAGAGGACATTGAATCTAATTTCTCGGATTCAGAGGATGTCACTCTTGAAATTTTAAATAAAGAGTTTTCAAAATTCTACAAATTAAAAAATGTCTTAGTAGGAGAAAATGACTCACTTAAACTTTAGGTTTCTTATCTGACCAAGGAGATCGAAGGATCGAGGTCACTCAGTGAGGATTTGACTAAGCTTAGGGAAGAGAATTCTATCTAACTTGAAAATTTTAAAAATATTTCTGAGGAATGCAAATCCCTAAAACTAAAAATTGCTCAAGATTAAAATCCTTATTTGTTCTCTATATTCAAGTTCCAACAAAGTTGTTAAGGTCTTGAATAGTCAAAGAGATCCTTTTGACAAATCAGGTCTAGGTTTTAATGATGACAATTTGAGCATTCATGCATCAACTTCTGAACTAGAAGCTCAAATGATCATCATTTCAAAGGAAATTCTATTTTAGAAGTTAAGTTGTGGGGTAAAGGAGTAGTCAATTCTAGGGGTGGCAATTCATGCGGATCGGATCCTTATCGTGTCAACCCGTAATCGATCCAATCCGTTAAGGTAAAATCCGTATCCGATCCGTTAAGAAAAATCAAAATTCGTATCCATATCCGATCCGTTTAGCTAAAATCCGTATCCGCACGAATCCGATCCGTATCCGTTAAGGATTTGATAAGTATCCAATCCGAATGATCCGTTAGGGATCCGATCCAATAAAGATCCGATAAGAATCCAAATTGAATTAATTCAATAAGAATCCATTTCAATAAACACAATTATAATCAAATAAAAATTTGATAAGATAATACAAAATATTTATATTTGATTGTTCAAATCTTGTGTTGGATAAATAAATAAAACTGCAACTTCATTTAAAACTAAAATCATCAATCAAATATCTCAAAATACATAGATAAATCTTAAATTCAAATACTAGTGGTCAAACTTGCTCATTTATAAATACTGATTGATCATTCATCTTAATCGTCAAGATTCCACTGACAATTTTGACAGAGAGAAATATTAATTAAAACTTTAAAATTCATAACAAATAAAATAAATTATAATAAATATCTTTCATCTATTATGGTAAAATTGCAAGAATTGAAACAATGAATGAGTATTCAAATGAATCTACAATACTCTCATCAATATTTAAATTTTGGATCTTACCAGCTAGTTTATCTGTTGATACAACTTAATTGAAAACTTGAAGTTGCGAAAAAAAGAAAAGAAAGTTAATAAATTTTGATATTAGAAGAAAATAAATATTATAAAATATAATGAATAAATAAATAAATATATTTTTTTGGTGGTGAATTAAAAAAATGGGACACGAACAATGAAGAACTAAGAGATTTGAATTTTTGAAAGAACTCTATATCTAAACTAATATATCAAAATAAATTAATTAATTATTATATTTAAAAAATAAACAATTTTTATTAATTTATTAACGAATATCCGTATCCGATCCGTATCTAATCCGAATCTGATCCGAATTTTTCGTGTCCTTATCGTGTCGATCCGATAAGGATCCATATCCGATAAGCCTCAATCCGTATCCATTATTATCGTGCGCATTCGTGTCGGATTATCGGATCAGATCAAAAATTGCCACCCCTAGTCAATTCTGATAGAAACTCTAGAGTGGCCAATCAGGGCAAGGGACAGTAATTAGTTTTTAAACTGAGTTCGGTCCCCAAGCTTAAAGTCATTCAGTTTCAAAACTGAATCAACCTGGGAGGAAGCCTTCTATGCCCAAGAAGTGGGTTAAGCAAACTGTTCCTAATGAAATGAAACTCACTTCAACAACTAAAACTAAGCTTTGCAAGAAGTCAGTTTCCTATCTGGATTCTAGAAATCCGAGGTCCTTCAACCAGAATTTGTATGAGAAGAGAACTAATCCGAGTAGGAGGGACAACTACTCGAGGTTTGAGCCCAACCATTTCTCTTATTCAAGGGATAGGAAGACTAATCACCCCGAACTTGGTTTCTGAGAGTCTAACATAAACTTAGTTTCAAGAAACTTAGTTTCCAGGAGACTCAATTTCGAGAAACTCAGTTTTTCGTAAGATTTTTCACACACCCACTATTCCTTCTCACGTACATCAGAATAACATTCATTACTTTAGAAGAAAGAGAAAGGTAGAGAAGGTTACACCTAAGCTTAAGGTGAAACAAATTTGGATTCCAAAGACTAACCCAGCAAGACCCGCAGAAGCTCGGGTACCTAAAGTTTAACCTTCTTTGTTTTGCAGGCACAAGGTCACTAGAGTTAGCTCAAGAAAAAGAAAAGAGCTTGGATTCAAGATAATGGGTGCTCAGCCCCCATGATCGGAGAGAAGGACTTACTCTCGAACTTGCAAATTGCAAGAGGGCCCCCAGTTTTCTTTAGAGACGATTCAAAGGGGAGAGTTATAGGCAAAGGATGTGTGGAGTACAATGGAATCACCATCCACAACGTATCCTTAGTCACCAACCTCAACTACAACTTGCTGAGTATTAGTTAGCTCATTAAAAGTGGGTACGAGGTGACATTTGCCGAAGCCGAATGCTTAATCAAAGAGAAAGATTCCAATGAGATCTTGCTCAAAGGAGTCAAGAAATGAAGTTTATACATCGTTGATTGGGAGAGCAGACAACCTGACGCTTGCCTTTTCACAACAAGCTCATCCCAATTAGGAGTTAATTGGTTGTGGCATAAGAGGTTAAGCCACCTAACCTTCCAATCGATCAGGCACCTGGCAAAGCACAAGCTTGTGGAGGGACTTCCACAAATTGGGCTCAAGAAGCAAGGTGTCTGTTGAGCATGCAAGATGTAGAAGCAAACCAAAGCTTCATTCAAGAGCCTCCCCATCACAACAAGTACGGATAGGATCTTGGAGCTGTTCCATATGGATCTATTTGGACAAGTCAACCCACCCACCGTTGGAGGAAAAAGATTCATAGTTGTGGTAGTCGATGAATACTCAAGGTATACCTAGGTGAGGCTCATGAAGACAAAGGATGAAGTCAAGCTCCAGCTGCCAGAACTTATTCTACAGGTGCAAAAAAACAAAGGAGCAACCGTGAAGAGGATTCGTTCCGACAACGGTACTGAGTTTTGCAACCGACCTCTACTGGACTTCTGTGCGAATGCTAGGATTGCTAATGAGAAGTCAGCCCCAAGGACTCCTCAACAAGATGGTCTTGCTGAGAGAATGAATCAAACACTCAAGGAAGCAGTAAGGACCATGCTTTCTGAAGCAAGCTTGAGCGAAGGCTATTGGGGAGAAGCTTTGATGATGGCCTGCTATACTCAGAATAGAAGTGCCATCAATAGTCGTCATCGCAAAACCCCCTATGAGGTCGACAATGATCGTAAGTCTTCTATAGCTCATCTTTGTGCATTTGGTTCTCCATGTTACATCTATAATAACGGAAAGTCTAAATTCAATATCTTTAGTCCCAAGACAGCTGAAGGTGTGTCTCTTGGATATGGACACCCTTCATACAAAGGATATAGGGTACTCAACAAGACTACGGGACTTGTGGAGGTAACATGTTGTGTTGTTTTTTATGAGTCTATTTTAGTGCGCAGGACCTTGAATGAATTGGAGCTTGATGATCGTGACATCAAGGATGCCAATGAGAAACTAAATTTTGAAAAAAAAAAGATGTCAATACAGTTTCTTAGGCTAGATCTATGAGCAAACAATCAAATAATCCAGAGGACCCGGCCGGTGTTGCAATTGTTCTTGTTGAGGCCTGATAGCGCATTTCGCAACGCGCTATAGCTGCAAGTGTACAGACCACTGCAGAGGGCAAGTAATAATTTATCGAACTCAAGGACTGCAGGCTCGAAGTATAACCAAGCACTAAAACATAGATACCTTACTACTATCTAGGCGAATCAGAAAAGAGATTTGGGTTTTTTATTTAAACTAGCAATGATTTTAAAGCAACAATAAAATAAAGATCAATTAATGATTTTAGAAAACTTGTGAGAAAATAGGATTCCAGGGCAATCACTTTGAATATTAATCAAACAACTTTTCATGCAATTCAATCCCAAATTTAATTCCCAAAGATGTGAGTTAATCGCATATATGTTATCAGGTGATCCTCTCGGACTCTAAACCATAACGTGGAAATAAAAGATCAAGTGATTCCTCTCGGACATACAAAAGACTTTTACTCTTGATAAAACCTTAGATTTTTAAAACCCTTTAAAAGTTCAATTTCCTCTCGGACAATTGTTCTAATAAATCTAATTTATTTGCATCTTAATTGATAACCTAGACCTCTCGGTTCAAAAACTACCAATTCAAATCGCAATCTATGGCCAGTATCTCGCAATTCATGAAAATCCCAAATAAAATTAGAACATCAATGGAACAGGAACATTGAATCACATAAATTGTTGAATGAATAAATACAAAGTTTCAAACCCTAGAATCTATGAATAAACTTAGCCAATCATGCTAAGTTCTAGAAAAACAGAAAGATGAAGAGTCACAATAATAGAAAACATAGAAATCAAAAACCCGTAGAGTCTTCAATCTTCGAATCCTAAAGTGCTCTTCAAGTTCCCCTGCTTTTGCTCTCAATTCTATGCTTCTAATCTCAGAAAAATGGTAAAAGGAACCTTATTCACGTTCAGGGACCTCCTATTTATAGTTGGGGCTCTTTAAATCTCCAAAAGATATGGTTTTGGGCTTTAGATTCGTCAGAATACGTCAAATCGCGACAAAAACGGCGATCTGGAATGCCCGATCGGCGACCGCCGACTATGCACGTGGGTCGCCGATCGTGCTTCGAAGCTGACGGAGGAAAAATGCAGAAGCGGCGACCCGTCTACATAACCGGCGATCGCCGGATGTGTCATCCGGGTCGCCGATATTGAGCCGTGAGAAAAAGGCTCAATTTTCACAACCGGCGACCCATCTACATGACCAGCGGTCGCCGGTTGTGTCATTTGGGTTGCCATTTCCGTCTCGAACATGATTTCGGCGCGTTCTTCAGTATTTTCTGACTCTTTCTTCTTCCCGATGCAAGCTAGCATCGATTAGCCCCCTGAGTACTTGGTCAATTCTTGTAAACAACTCAAATGTGCGTGAAATCTGCATAAAGAACCACAAACCAGACCAAACGTAATAATTCCTAAAAGAATATAGATAATATATGAAAACACCACGTAGTAGTCCAATCTAGGGTCAAAAGTGAGCAAATCCACATTAGTAAAATGCACAAAATGAGTGTTTATCAACCCCCAAAACTTAAACTATTGTTCATCCACGGACAATGAGAAAAACAGTTAAAAGAAAAGAGATAAACACGAGGGGTGCATTAATTGATCATCAGCTGTTTCAGACACAAAATGGGGTTGTGATTCCCACACAAATCACTGCGTCATTTATCAGTTTAGTGCAAACAACAATTTCAATCCTGGCATCTACAAGTCCGCTTCTCACAAGATAGTGTATCACTCGTATTTCACTCAATATGTACGAAAGGTCAGTGTATACTCTCAAACTGTCAGCTGCACATCTTTTTCTACCATAAGCTTGCTCATCGTCTAAACTCTCCACCGACTATGGGAGTGCTAGAATAAAGATCAAAAAGGTCTTTATATTAGGTTCTAATGTGGGCACATTGGTGAAGGGTATGGAAAATTTGGCTAAAAGTGACTAAATGAATACAACCTTATAACTCCATTCACCCCCGACTTATCCTCATCACATACCATCTATGGGAACCAACTGACTTTAACAAGAACTAATAACAAAAACTGAAACAAGTTCATCTCATCAACAATGCTTCGACCAGATTCGGACTTAACAATAAAATTATTAAAACAACTGTTGTGCATTCCATACATTAACACATATGCACACTCTACGACATCAACATAAATACTTTGCACATCCAGTGCATAATTCGACTCTTTTTTTTTTTATTGTTGTCCACTAAGGACTTCTTTCGGACATCACTGACAATGACTAATTACAATAACACTGATGCACTTATCGCGCGTTACACTAGTACTAAAAAGAACTTACTGCCCCTCAAAGGTGTTTGGACTAATTTTCACCGACTCTATTTTCATCACCTAACACTGTTGGGTACCCTTACAAATCCATCCACACCTCCTATCATCCGGGTTAAGAAAGAAAAGGTTTTCAGGCTCAACTGGGCTAACAAAGGAGTATGTATCGGGTTAGTGTTTGGGTTCATTGTGGCTTATGAACGATGGCCTAAGATCATTTCTAAATCCTTGACACTCTCCTATGCAATTTTGAGCAAGAAAACCAGAGCAAGTTTTAGAGATTAAGTGCACAGCGACATACCCTCAATAAGATAAAAATGTAGGCTCAATTCTCACAGGCTATAAGCGTATTTAAGAGGCCAAGATCAATTTCGTAAATTCACAACTCACCAACTTATTTACAGCAATCAATGTAAGTTTCACGAGAAGGAAAACTCTGTCATCATAAACTTGATCAACAATGCAAAAATGACCACCCTATCAATTCATTTCCCTTTCACAATTTAGGTTCCCAATTACAGACCCATCAGAAACTAAAATGAAATAGATACACGTTACAGACAAAAGCAGTAAAGGTGGTTCACGATACACGTCCAAATTCAAATATACAAATACAGAACCAAGTTCAGCAGCAGTAGATTAGAGCAGATAAGAGTGAAACAAAAAGTAAAATAAGGGAAGCACACATCGACCGATCCCATCCCCCCCCAAACTTATTCTATACAAAGGAAAGAATAAGTTTGTGGGAAGAAGATCACGGAGATGTGTGTGCACCTCGATAAACCTCACTGGGGCGGGGGCCAGTTCTGTGGGAAACGGGCCATGAATCGTCGAATCTCCTCATCCGCCTCTTGCTGGCGTCGCCATTGTTCTTGCTCCCACATGTTGTGGCGCTGCTGTGCCGCCCACCGCTCCTGCTCCTGCTCAGCAAAGCGCTGCTGTGCTGTCCACTGCGTCCGCTGCTCATCCTCAAAAGACCTCCGGGCCGTCCAATCGCGCCTCTGCTCCTCCTCAAAGGACCGGCGCTCAGTAGCATACGTCGTCTGGCCTGTAGATAGGGACTGGAGCTGTGTGCTCCAGTCCGACCACTGTCTCTCGAGCGCGTTGAGGCGCTGCTCAACCTCTGCCCGACTGTAGCGGCGCTCGTAGCAGATAGAGGCTCCCCCTCGCTCCTGCCGGGACGACTCCCCTGTCTCCTGACGGATGGGCTGCTGCTCAGGCTGCTCTCTCTCGCCCAGTTTCCGGGCCACTGGCTTCGGTATTTTCCAGGTGCGGCTCCTCGAACTGAATGTTTGGGTTCCGCTGGCGCGCCTGCTCGTCAGCTTGGATAGCCTCCACATGAGCTAGAGTGTCTAGCTTCCAGTTGTTTCTGTACTGCCGAAGCCCTACGTTAGTGAGCTCGGGGTTCGGCAGAGGGAAGTAAGGACGGCTGCGCTGGACGAAGTAGTAGGGTGGATGCATCGAATGAATAAATCAAAGATGCACCAGCTTCTCCAGTGTGAGCCTAGTCAGTGGCTCTGCCCACTCTCCGGATACATCGACCCCTAGCGCGTATAGTAAGGTGGTCCATAGGCCGCCAATGCAGATGGCCCCTTTCTGGGCCCCCGAAATCCTGTTAGACTGCATCAAGAATAACTGGGCAAAGTTAAGGTTTTCATTGTTGAGCATGCAGTATAAGACCATGAGCTCCGCGTCTCTGAGGGAGCTGTTCTCCTTCCTGGCGAAAAGGGTATGGGCCAGAATCGCTCGGACCATCCGGAAAACTGGGTTCCGGATCATAGAGGCCTTGCATTCTCCCGATGCCCAGCTTGGGCTTCCTTCGGCGCAGATATGGGGCCAGAAAGTCTTGCTGTCGAAGCCCCTCGGTTTGTTGTACCTGCCAAGGTTGACAACTCCGAATGCCCTGTTGATCTCCTTGGTTGTAATGGTTCTGTCTTGATTTCCGGCCCAGAAGGTGGCTCCGGTGGGCTCAGTCCTCCCTTTTGTGGTGATCTCAAGAGTGGACAAGATCTCCAGGGTGAACCTCGTGAAAGTAGGAGCATCGAGCTCCAGCAGGGGTGCCCAACCAATGTTGGAAAATAGTTCCTTCACGTTGTCATAAAGGCCCATTTCCTTCATCGCATCAATATCGGGATAGCAAGTGCCCTCTACCCCACGCTCAGCCAAAGTTTTGAATGTGGCTAACAAGCTCACATCGCGGAGCCCGGCAATCCCATAAGACTCAGGATTAAGACGACAACGGGGTGCCATGTTCCTACAAATAAGATTTATGTGCATCAACCACCATGAGCAAGGGAAAAAAGTAGATTACAAAGATTAAAAATGACTAAACGATAGTAATTTAGATAGACAATGATAAAGCCAAAGATCCTAAGTTCGACTAAACGATTAACCACACCAATCATTATCTCACTTTCAACATAAACTTCAATTCCACAAGAATGCCACCATATACCACATTCCAAAGTGCCTTCACAATTATATATCCATCAAATCCCCCAAACTAACAAGTATATGCAAATAAATCAAAAACTAACAAGAATTTAACCATGCAAGCACTTCAAAAACACAATTTAAGCAACAAAACGTCCTCTCCATAGGACAAATAGGCAATTAACGCATAATTCACAATTTCTCAACATCAAAATGCAATGTAGGTAAGGAAACAGGAACATAAACATAAACTAACTTATAAATCAAAATTAAACATGATAAACAATGAGAAATTACCTGGAAATCGACGAAAGATGAAGTAAATTTGAAAACCTAGAAATTTGGGGGTTTATGGGATTTTGAACGAATTGAAGCAAACCACTCGGATAGGAAGCTTCAAAATGCCGTGGGTTGGTGGTGTTCAAGAGGGATTTACGAGAAAATCAAGGATGGTAGAGAATTTGAAGAGAGAATTTTCGTGAATGTGGTGGTTTGAATGAGAAATTGGGTGAAAATGGGAAAAGTCGCGCGGGTCGTGGGTTATGAAAACATATTCGGCAACCTGGCGACGCGATCGGCGATCGCTGGTTATGCAACTGGGTCGCCGAGTATGTCACGAACCTTGTTTTGGAAAAATTCACATACGGCGACCCAACCAGCATAACCGGCGATCGCCGGTTATGTTTTCGGGTCGCCGGACGTGTCACGTACCTCCTGAATTTTAACGGGGTACTCGGCGATCCGTTTACCCGATCGGCGGTCGCCGGTTGTGTAAATGGGTCGCCGATCATGCTGCGAACCTCAGCGAAAAATTCCATTTTGAACCTATTTCCTGCATCCAACGAACTCAACACCCAAGCGTGAACGTAACTATGGAAAAATGGCAAAATTACTCAATTTAAAAGCAAAACAGACACAACAAAACAATAAAAGACCTCAAAATAACCAAAAACAAGTTGGGTTGCCTCCCAACAAGCGCTTTATTTAATGTCTATAGCTAGACAACTCAGCAATGGACTATGGATCAGATAAATAGAGCTCAGACACAGCAAGGGCAGTCTCAGATTGAATATACAGCTTCACCCTATGACCATTCACCGTGAAGTGTGTGCCATCAGTTCCTACTAAATCTAGTGTGCCATTCGGATTTTCTTTCTCAATAGCATATGGACCAGACCATCTAGATTTCAGTTTCCCACGAAATAAACGTAAGCGCGAGTTAAAGAGCAATACCTGATCCCCCGGACTGAATTTGCGGCTGCGGATGCGCTTGTCGTGAAACCGTTTGGCTCGCTCCTTGTAGAGCTTGGAACTCTCATATGCCTCTGTCCGAAATTCCTCCAACTCTGTCAACTGGATGCATCGTTGCTCAGACGCAGTCTTCAAGTCCCAATTAATTTTCTTCACAGCCCAGAAGGCTTTATGCTCCAACTCCACTGGCAGATGGCAAGATTTTCCGAATACCAATTGATATGGTGACATACCAATTGGAGTCTTGAAAGCAGTCCTATATGCCCACAGAGCATCATCCAATCGCATTGCCCAATCCTTCCTGGATACTACAGACTTCTCCAGGATTTGCTTGATTTCCCTGTTAGCTAACTCAGCTTGTCCATTGGCCTGGGGGTGATATGGAGAAGTAATTTTGTGATGCACTCCATATTTTGCTAACAGACTCCCCAGCCACTTGTTCTTAAAGTGTGACCCTCCATCACTCAGCAGTGCTCGCGGCGCTCCGAAGCGTGTCAAGATGTTCTTCTGAAGGAATTTCAGAACCACCTTGGAATTGCTGGTAATTGTGGGAATGGCTTCAACCCACCGGGTCACATAGTCTACCGCCAACAGGATAAACTGATATCCATGGGACTTAGGGAATGGTCCCATGAAATCAATGCCCCAAACGTCAAAGGGCTCAATCTCCAACATGTATCGCTGTGGCATCTTGTCCTTCTTCGAGATGGTCCCCATCCTCTGGCATCTGTCACAGCTAGCCACAAATTTCTGACAGTCGTGGTAAATAGTAGGCCAATAAAATCCGCTGGTAAGGATTTTCATGGTTGTCCTATTCGCCGCACAGTGGCCTCCATATGGGGACAAATAACAGTCCCCCATTATCTGCTCTCGCTTATTCATCTCTACGCACCGCCTAATCACCATGTCAGTACAGCGGCGGTAAAGGAAGGGCTCATCCCAGTAGTAGAACTTGCAGTCATGTAGAAACTTCCTCTTCTGGTGTGAGGACAGATCAGGTGGTAGAACACCTGCAACCAGAAAGTTGACCAGATCCATGTACCAGGGGTCCACCTTCTCAAGAGCCAATAATTGTTCGTCCGGGAACACTTCAGAAATCCAGATCCTTGGGTCATCTCCTTCCACTGGGTTCTCTAGCCTTGACAAGTGGTCTGCTACCACATTTTCGCACCCCTTTCGATCCTTGATCTCCATATCAAACTCCTGCAGTAGCAGGATCCACCAGATCAGTCTCGGCTTGGCTTCCTTCTTCGTGAATAGATAACGGATCGCAGCATGATCCGTATACACTATCATTTTCGCCCCAACCAAGTATGCCCGGAATTTGTCGAAGGCAAATACCACCGCCAGAAGCTCTTTCTCCGTAGTGGTGTAGTTCACTTGAGCCTCATCCAGAGTCTTGCTGGCGTAGTGTATGACTCGGAAAATTTTGTTCCTCGTCTGCCCCAAAGCAGCTCCAACTGCTGTGTCACTGGCGTCGCACATCAAAACGAATGGCTCGGACCAGTCTGGAGAAATGAGAACCGGGGCGGTTGTCAAGGCCAACTTCAGCTTCTCAAAAGCCTGCAAACAATTTTCATCAAAGACAAATTTTTTATCTTTCATAAGCAAAGAACTGAGAGGTTTAGAGATTTTTGAAAACTCCCTGATAAACCTCCGGTAGAAGCCTGCATGTCCCAAGAAGCTTCGAACTGATTTCTCGTTCGTAGGTGGAGGTAATTTCGAGATTGCCACAATCTTTGCTCGATCCACTTCCAAACCTGCAGCAGAAACCTTATGGCCAAGAACTATCCCTTCCCTAACCATAAAATGGCATTTCTCCCAATTTAATACAAGGTTAGTATCTTGGCATCGCTGCAGAACAGTAGTCAGGTTTTCCAAACAGTTATCAAATGAATGACCAAACACTGAAAAGTCATCCATGAACACTTCCAAAATATTTTCTACCAGCCCACTAAAAATAGACATCATACATCTTTGAAAAGTAGCAGGAGCATTACACAATCCAAAAGACATACACCTATAAGCAAAAATTCCATAAGGGCAAGTAAACGCAGACTTATGCTGATCCTCAGGAGCTATCACTATTTGGTTATATCCAGAATAACCATCTAGAAAGCAGTAAAACTCATACCCAGCTAGTCTATCCAACATCTGATCAATAAAAGGGAGAGGAAAGTGATCCTTACGTGTAGCACTGTTAAGTGCTCTGTAGTCTATGCACATCCTCCAACCAGTGACAGGCCGGTGAGCGATTTCCTGGCCACTCTCGTCTTTGATGACTGTCGTCCCCCCTTTCTTGGCCACCACTTGGGTAGGGCTTACCGATTCACTGTCTGAGATGGCGTAGATCATCCCAGCATCCAGAAGCTTCATTACTTCTTTCCGCACCACTTCCTGCATAATTGGATTAAGCCTTCGTTGCGGTTGCACCTTAGGCTTGTATCCATCTTCGAGTAAGATCCTGTTCATACAAATAGAAGGGCTAATACCCTTGATGTCAGACAACGACCACCCAATAGCAGATTGGTGGTCTCTCAATACCCTCAGTAATCTATCGAATTGACAAGCAGATAAAGTAGCAGAAACAATTACCGGGTATGTGTCATTTTCGCCCAAGTAAGCATACCTCAAGTGGTCTGGCAGTGGTTTGAGCTCTAGCACTGGTGGTTCCTTCTTTCTCTCTGGATTTAGCGCCTTTCGTCGCGCTTCCTCTTCTTCCTCCTCGCTCCTCAACTTCAGAAAATTGGCGCTCTCCACCTTGTTCTACTCACCTGCAGCATCCAATGCTAGAACAGACTCTAGCAGCTCATCACACGCATCATACAGGTCATCTCAAGGATAAACAGAATTTTGTACCCCATAATCTAAGGAATCAGCAGAAATAAATAACGGGTCACAAGGATACAAAACCTGAACCATGTCGCACTCCACATAGCAGTCATCAGAGTCGTGTCGCTCCATGGCTTTGTAAATGGAGAAAGTGATCTTCTCGTCATTCACTCTCAAGGTGAGCTCTCATTTCTTCACATCTATGAGGGCGTCAGCAGTGTGGAGGAAGGGTCTTCCAAGGATCAACGGAATATTGCGGTCTTCCTCCATGTCCAAGACCACAAAATCAGCTGGAAAAATAAATTCCCCCACTTTCACTAGCACGTCTTCAACTACCCCTTTCGGGTAGTTCACAGAACGATCCGCCATCTGAAGTCTGATGGTGGTCGGTTTGATGCTGCCGATCCGGAGCTTCTTGAAAATTGACAGAGGCATCAGATTGATGCTAGCCCCTGAGTCACAAAGGACCTGCTCAAAGCTCTGCCCCCAATCACGCAGGTGATCGAGAAGCACCCAGGATCTGATCTCTTGATCGGCATCTTCTTCTGAATTATGGCGCTGCATTCCTCGAAGAGGTTCACTGTTTCGAATGCGCCAAAGGGCTTCTTCTGGGTAACCATATCCTTCAGAAATTTCATGTACCCAGGGATCTCCTGTACCACTTCAATCAAAGGAAGATTGATGTGGATCTTCTTCATGTGCTCCAAGAAACGCTTATACCTCTCCTCCTTCTGCTTCTTGGCGAACCTTTGTGGGAAAGGTACAGCAACAGGACCAGCTGATTTGGATCTGTCTTCAGGACAGATCTCTTTACCCTTCTCAGTATGTTCTTCTTCAGGAAGAATGGGGTCAGACTGTACAACTTCAGGTTGCACAGGTATGAGCGGGCATAGATGGCCCCTCATAACCTTTACCACTGCGGGTGGTAATGGCATTACACTGGTCCTTGGGATTCACCACAGTGTTGCTCGGAAAGTGTCCCGGAGTATGCTGGTTGCCAATTACGTTGGCTATCTGGGAAATCTGTGTGTCTATCTGCTTCATGTGCTTTCCCATTTCCCCCATATTATTCTGCAGCTGAGAAATTTCTCCATCTGTCTTCGTAGACTTAGCATTGGAGACTGCGATAAATTGTGTCAGGAGCTCCCTCATGCTTGGCTCCTTTGGCTCATTCGCTGCTCCATGATTTGCGGCAAACCCAGGTGGAGGCTGCAGAGCATTGTTCGGATTCCCATAAGAGAAGTTGGGATGATTCCGATTGTTGGGATGATATACCATGTTCCCCGATGGATACCCTCGATTGTTGTTGAAATTCCTCTGGTTTACATAGTTTGCATCCTCCATTTGCATCTCATTCACCTGCTCATACCCTTGTTGAGGGAGGTTATTTTCCAACTTAGCAATGCGGGTCTCCAGTAATTTAGTGGAAGCAGCCACTTCTTTCCTCATCAACTTGATCTCAGCAGCTATGTCTCCAGTGTCATCAAATGCTGCTATCCTGTGATCTCCCCTGTCTGCTGGCCAGTTGTACTCACTTTTTGCCATCACTTCTAGTAAAGCTAACCCTTCCTGTGGTGGTTTAGCAGTCAGTGACCCTCCAGCTGAAGCATTCACATGCTTCTGGGTCTCCCTGTCCAGCCCCTTGTAGAAATGACACATCTGTTGCTTTTCAGAAAAACCATGGCAAGGGCAGGAGCGCAAGAGATCCTTGTTGCGTTCCCAAGCCTCGTATAGTGACTCTCCAGAAAACTGCCTGAATTGTGAAATCTGAGTTTGCAACTGAATAGTTTTGCTGGGTGGGAAAAACTGGATCAAGAACAGCTTGCACAGTTCCTCCCATGTTGAGATCTCATTGCAGTTCAGCGTTATGTACCACGATAGTGCTCTATCGCGCAGTGTGAAAGAAAACAGGCGCAACCGGACATAGTCAATAGGCACCTGATTCTGCTTAACCGTATCGCACATCAGAAGGAACCTCTGAATGTGTAGATGAGGATCCTCGGTTGGTTATCCCCCATACTGATTCTGTTGAGCTGTGTGTATCAGACCAGTCTTCAGCTCAAAATTCGGTGTATCCACCTTCAGCCCAAAATCTGCATTACGATGCCTATCAGTCATCGGCTCGTACATCTCATCGATGGTAGGTGGTCGAGGTACTTCAGGACCTTGACGCTCTTGGAGTCTTAGATTCATTTCTTGCAGCTGCCTCTGCAGCTCAGCTATCTGTGCCGCCTGATTGTCAGCCATAGTGAACGCTAACTTTCTTCGCGCAGTGTTTCTTCGGCAGGTGGATTCGATCTCCAGATCTACAGGTTCAGGAGGTGGACCTTTTGATCTGGTTCGCATATACTACCTGCAACGAAGCAAACTGTGAATAGCACGGAAAAGAAACAGAATTTAAAATAAATGTGCGTTAAAAAAAGCCTAGAGTAATTAGCGTAATATCAGGATTAGTGTCAATTATAAATCTTTGCAGTCCCCAGCAACGGCGCCAAAAACTTGATAGCGCGTTTTGCAACGCGCTATAGCTGCAAGTGTACAGACCACTGCAGAGGGCAAGT
>JAPKLW010004418.1:0-27566 GCA_026898455.1 Plectranthus barbatus
ATCCTGGGTCAGACCTCTTGATCGGGATCTGCTTCTGTAGAAGTAAGTTGCATTCCTCATGGATCTTCACAGTTTCGTTCTCCACAAATTGCTTCTTCTCGCTCATCAGCCTCCTTAAGAACTTCATGTATCCCGGTATCTCCCTGAGAGCTTCAACAAGAGGTATGTTAATGTTCACTTTTTTAAGATTTTCAATAAAATTATTGAATTTAGAATCTTCCCTCTTTTTCGCAAATCTCTGTGGAAAGGGCATTGGAGCGACTGGCTCAACTCTTCTTTCTTTCTCTTTTTCCTTCTCGCCCTGCTTGGCTTTCGGTTTCGACCGAGATGCATCTATCTCGGCCGTCCTGCCTTGTTTCTGCCCCGGCCATTCTTGGCTTGTCTCGGCCGGGCTTTCCTGCTCTATCTCGGCCGCGCTACCTTCTACCTCGGCCGACCTGCTTTCCTCAGCCTCGACCGGGATGGACTCCATCTCGGCCGAAACAGAGGGGTCTTCCGCGGGATTTTCCTCCTCTGCTTCATTCAAACCTCCTTCCGGGTTGCTCGGACCTTCATATCTCCTTCCAGATCGAAGCGAGATGGCATTGACTGACTTTTCCCTTGCTGGATTTTTTTCCGTCATGCTCGGAAGTTGCCCCGGCTTGTGTTGATTTCCTAAGGTGGCGGAAATCTGGCTCAACTGGGTGTCTATCATCTGCAGATGCTTTGTCATCAGTTGCATGTGATTGGTCATCCCTTTCACCTCATTCTCCACCTTGCCAAATCTGTTGTCTGAGCTCTTTATGAATTTATCAAGTGTTTCTTCAAGCACATACTTCTTTCTCTCCACAATTTCGCCTCCAGTACCTACATCAAAATCAGGGGGAGGGTGCTCTGCAGCAGTGGGGTTAGCATAAGAAAAACCAGGGTGTGATCGCCCATGGTTGTAGTGATACCCCTGATTACCTCGGTAGTTATTGTGATAACCACCCCCTATGTAGTTTACCTCCGTATTCGCAGCTCCAGATGAACTGCTAGCTCCCCGGTTGATGTAATCAGCTTCTACCGGAACAATCGCCATGCTTGGCTCAGTCGGAATGGCAGCAACCTTTGTGGTTCCCAACTTCTCAATTTCCTCTCGGAGTTTCTTCACTTCCGCGACCACATTGAATTCTGTCTTGGCCTCAACAGCTTTGACTGGAAGTTGTCTCTCAGTAGGCCATTGGTGGCTGTTCAATGCCATGTCTGCTAGAAGTCTCATGCTCTCTGCTCCACTTTTCTTCATCAAGATCCCGCCAGCAGATGCATCCACCAATTCCTTCATGTGAGGATTCAGACCTTCGTAGAAGTGGCAGACCTGCATCTCGAGATCAATTCCATGTCCAGGGCAGAGTCGTAGGAGTTCCTTGTATCTCTTCCAGGCTTCATGCAGTGACTCATCATAGAGCTGCTTGAATGTGGTGATGGCAGCTTTCCTTTTCAGCAACAGGCTCGGTGGGAAGTAGTTGGTGAGGAATGCTGCTCGCAGCTCCTCCCATGTCCCAATTTGGCTTTTATCAAGCCCAGCATACCAAGACCGCGACTCGTCTCTGAGTGAGAACGAGAACAGTCTCATCCTGATGGCGTCTTGGGTGACTCCATTCTACTTTATCGTGTCGCACACCTCTATGAATTGGTTGAGGTGGGCATACGGATCCTCTACGGCTCTCCCCCCAAACTGGTTTTGCTGCACCATCTGTATCAGCCCTGTGCGCAGCTCAAAATTGTTGGCGTTGATGCCAATCCTGAATCCAGCCTCCTCTTGCTGTGGTAAAAATCGGTCTAGAATAGACCTCTGTGGCAGCACTACTTGTCTTTCATTCAGCTCCGCTAGTCTTGCGGCTTGCTCTGCTTGGGTAGCTTGGGCTGCAAGAAGTTGCGCCCTCAATTGTTGTACCTCATCCACAAACTGCCTCTGCTCCTCCGGTGTCATGTTCTGAAGCGGGACTTCTGGATTTGCTTCCATCTCAAAATTTAGTCTTTTTCCTTTCTTTCTGATGTTTCTGCAGGCTGCTTCAATCTCTGGTATAACGGGCTCGAGTGTCTTCCCTTTGCTCCGTGTGTTCATGCACCTGCACAGAAAATGAGGAAAAGATCTGGCTGTCCCGGCCGTGATAATACGTATCTCGACCGGGATGAAAGTGTTCGTCTCGACCGGTTTAGAACTCAACTCGGCCGGGATGGGAGAATACGTCTCGACCGTGGTGGGACTCACCTCGGCCGAGACAGACACGACTCAGAAAACTCACGCGAATGGAAAACACAGCAACGGACTCCAAAACTAAAACTCAACACAAATTCGAAAATAAAAAGAAAGAATACAACCCAATCCAGAAGTTCTTCAACTTTCCAGTAATGACTCGCCGTCTGACTATTCCCCGGCAACGGCGCCAATTTTGATCGATGCTAAATCTACATACAAATTATAGCAAAGGGCAAATAAATTTATAAACAACCCAGGGGTTGGTCGATCCCACAGGGATAGTACAACGAAGGGAAATCATATACTGGATATAGTTTTTGAAACTTTTGTTTGGGTAAATCAATTAAAAAGGGTTTTGAGTTTTTCAAAGCAAGGAAATTAAAGGGATAAAAACAAATATTAAAAAGCACAGATTCCAGGGAAATCTACCAAACTGATCAATCATGCAAGAAACAAATATTCAAACCCAGAAAAGATATTTTTGGTGGAAAATCTGTTAATGTGGAATTAATTCCTTGGTCGGGCAATTAAATCCTAAATTACTAACTAGTGGTTATATCCTCTCGGTCTCAAACACAAAAAGTTAATCAATTTCATAAAAATCCAGATTAATCCTACAATTGAAATCTTCTTGGTCGGACAGATAATCAAAAGTATTAAACCCTAACTTCTTGTTACTAACCTTCACCTCTCGGTCCTTCGATTAATTAACTGAAACCTACCTCAATCTTCATCTCTCGATCCTTCGATGAGAATAGATTTTAAATAAAACATAGGATTTAAACCAATAAAAGGGTTTGAACAATTGAATCAAAACATGTATCACAGAAGGAGAAACCCTAGAACCTGTTTAGGGTTCTAGCCTAACATATTGAAAGTAAACATTGCAGGGAAAAATAAAGATTGCATTAAAAAGTAAAGGTTCAACGAAAAGTAAAGAGGAATTCTTAAAGAAAACAGAAAATTAAAGTAAAACAATATAGGAAAATAAAATAAGTGAAGACCCCTAATTCTGAGCTATTGAAGAGTTTATATAGTAGTAGGGTTGAGGCCTTGGATGGATATCTTCAAAAGGTATGATTGATTGCTTCCAAATTGATGTATATCTTGTTCCCCAAGCAATTCTCGCCCAAAATATATGAAAATCTCGCCAAATCTCGCCAAAACAGTCTGTCTCGACCGAGATGGACCCTGCCACGGCCGAGATGGAAAATTCGGCCTGGCCGAGATGGATTTGATTTCGGTCGAAACAGAGACGTTTCGCCACTTCCGACCCTTCTGCGCAGTCTCACGGTTTTGGCCATAACTTTCGCATCCGAACTCCGATTGATCCGATTCCAGTTGCGTTGGAAAGCTAACTCAAAGATCTTTCAAATGACAAGGTCTATTAGCTCAGATTCCATCGGTGGAAGAAGTAGTGACTGTTCCTTTGAACATCTGCTGCTTTCGGTACGGTTTCTCCATTGGATTTGGCCTAAAACCTGCGAAATCTTACCATGGCAAGCGTAATACCCTCTAATATATACTCATGCTCAGTTTATTCAAGAAAACAAGTTAAAATGCATAAAAGAAAGGGAAAACAAAGCGATAAGTGAGTAGAAAAACGAGCTTATCAGTGCCCCAAAGTTGGGAAGGTCAGTTGGGGGCGTTACAGAAGTGGTATCAGAGCCATGTTTGTGAAAAACCTTTTTGGAAACCATTTTTGAAAAACCTTTTGGAAACCTTATTGAAATTATTTTGAAACCATTTGAAACTATTTTGAAACTGTCCTGAAAACTTCAAGTTTTAAAACATTTCTGGCTCTGGGAGTTGATTGAAAGGACTGCTCAAGTTTTACACCCCACTTCATCCTGCGTGACGTGAGGTATGATTTAAGTTTTGAATTACCTGCTTGCAAAATTGTTTAGTGACTGGGTCAGTTAAAATGTTTTGGGAGTTGAAGAAAATTTTGAAATGATAGCATAATTAATTGTGTCAGTGAGTTATTTCGAAAAATTGTTTGAAGATGTCTTCCTGAGAACATGTGTTAATTTTGTGTCTAGTATGGACGTACTAGCTTTCGCTGTGAGTTTTGAATAAAAGGAATTGATTGACGTCATACCTTGCGAAATTGAATGATTATGAAAATTTAGTTTTGATGAAAATGTTTGGTTTTGGCACCGACGAGGTGACCTTGTGAGATTATGACTTCAAAACGAATGATTTTGAAAATTGTTGCAAGCAGTGTAAAATTTTTGTGTTATGGCTTTAAAAGATGTGTTAAATTGTGAGTTGAGTTGTATGAAATTATTGAAATTTTGAATTGACCTTGAAGGTTATATTAGGATGGATTAGGACTGACCGACTAACTGTTGGGCTTTGAAAAAGCATTAACTTGATGAACTTAGAATAACGTGGGGTTTGGTTATTGTTTAGAATTTAAATTGTTCCGGGTGGAGTGAAACGACACCCGTAGTCAATTAAACCTTAGAACCTGGGTTTTGATTATCCTGAAATTGAGAATTTCTCTGTTTGGTTTAGTATGCTGGTAGTAAGAGTGAGTTGACTTGTGGAAACTACATGTTAACCAGGTGTACAGAGTGTACACGGTGAGCCTGGCAGATGGACCCTTACCAGAGACTAGTCCGACAGTTTAGGAAGCACCTTCCTTTTTAGAGGACAACCTCGTTTCTACCTTGATGGAGTACCTAGATCTATGGGACATTTTACGTGCCAATTTGTGTTTCGAGTGACACGGGGAGTGGTGGAAGTGGACGTGCGAGGGCTCAGGACAAGGGGAAGGGAGTGGCGAATGATGAAAAGGAAGAAGAGGAAGAGGAAGAGGAGGAGGAGGAGGATCCATCTGAGGGATCTTATTGAGATATGTTGTTGCTTTCATGTTTTATCTGTTATGTATTTGGATATTGACCTTATCTGTGTTGTGTTGTTGGACTTTTATTATGGTGTTTGTTGACTTGTATGTTGTGGTGACTTGCGAGAATACGATTGGAGTATTGTCGTAATTGGATGTTGTTGGAACAATATGTGGTTATTGTGATGATGTCGGTTGTTAAGATTGATGCTTTAATTCAATCAAGGTTATTTGTGTCGTTACTAATTGGTTATGATGTTGCAGAAAATTAGAAAGTATGGAAAACGTCGGTCGAGGATGTGGACGAGGCCGCGGCCGGGGTAGAGGCTGAGGTCGGGGCAGAGGACGAGGGAGAGCAAACCTGCAGAATGATTTTGATGCCCCGATTCTAGAGGAGGTTCCTATTCTCCAAGATTTTGAGGAATATGAAGTACTGTCTGACGAAGACAGTGTGACAGTACAAGGTGCACCTCACCAACCCCCACCTGAGAGGGCACCTGCTACTTCAGCCTTTAAACTTGTGGAAACCTTCCGCAAGCAGCAGCCACCCACTTTCGATGGGACAAGAGGTCCTACTGCTGCAGAGGATTGGGTAAGAGAGCTGGAAAAGATATTCCGGCACATGTAGTGCACAGAACTAGAAAAAGTTAACTGTATGACTTATCAGCTCAAGGGAAAGGCAGATCGATGGTGGGAGACGTATATGAAATCTCTAGCACCGGCTGAGCGACAACAGATGGGTTGGGAGAACTTCAAGGAGGCTATGTACTAGAAATTCATCCCAAAGCAGTATCGAAAGGATAGAGAGGTGGAATTCTTCTTACTGGAACAAGGCAAGATGTCAGTGGAAGAGTACGACACCAAATTTGGTGAATTATTACAACTTGCTCCGCATCATGCAGATACACCTGAGAAGATGTCGGACAAGTTCAGAGAAGGGTTGCGTGAAGACATCCGCACACAGTTGTCTACCATCACTGGGTTGACTTATCAGGAACTCTTGAGGATGGCGTTGGATATTGAAGCTTCTAAGAACAAGAAGAAGTTGTCGGTCTGGGGAGCTCCGGAACCCCAAACTTCAGTCCCCACACAGAAGAGAAAGTGGGAGGAAAATCAGAAGTAGACTTATCAGGGACAGGGTAGCCAGAAGCGCCCGGATCAAGGGAACTATCAGAACTTCCAGAGGCATAATTACAATCAATCGTATCAGAGGAATGATGCGCAAGCGGCTCCCAGGAACGAGCAGAGAAACATAGGCCTGCAAAACTGTAATAAATGTGGAGGAAAACACTCGGGGGAGTGTATGAGGGGAGTAAACAAATGCTTCAATTGTGGAGGCACAGGACATTTCGCCAGAAAATGACCTTCACCCCAATCAGGAGGAGGAAACCGCCAGAATTTTCAAAAGCCGGGCAACCAACAGCTGAAGGCGATCAGAGGTAACCGCCAGCCCTGGAGAGGAAACGCATGGAATCGTGGAGGGGGCAGGCAGGATCGTCAGTCACCACCAAGGCGCCCGAATGAGAATCAGGCCGAAGGGAATCAGCCACAGAGGAGGGCTAGAGCATATGCCCTAGAAGGGAACAAGGATGAAGGTAACCTCGCAGGTATGGGAACTATCAATGATATACCTGTTATGGTATTATTTGACACTGGAGCATCCCATACATTCATTTCATCTGCATGTGTTGAGGCATTAGAGCTTAAGATAGAGAAAGGTAGTCATGAACTGAACGTAGCAATGCCTTCAGGAGAAACAACTACTACTACCTTAGTATGCCGTGATTTGAGAATAAAATTATATAAACAAGAGATTCTAGTGGCCGAATTAAACGTGATGAATATGTAAAGTTATTATTCCACAGCCGGATAACGAAGAATCATTTGTTTATGGGTTTAGAAGAAGGCAGCGAGTGCCAGTCATCTCAGCGCTTCAAGCTTCGAAACTATTACATAAGGCCGAGAATCAGGCATTCTTGGTATATTTGGAAGGAGAAGGGAAGCCTGAGTTGACAGTCCAAGGTGTACCGATAGTGAGATAGTTTGAAGATGTATTCCCAGAGGAATTACCAGGTTTGCCGCCAGACAGGCAAGTGGAATTCACGATAGACTTGGAACCGGGAGCAGCTCCGATTTCTAAGGCACCGTATCGCATGGCACCGAAAGAATTACAGGAATTGAAGGTGCAATTGCAAGAGTTACTGGACATGGGATTCATTCGACCAAGTGTTTCACCTTGGGGAGCACCGGTCTTATTTGTCAAAAAGAAGGATGGTTCGATGAGAATGTGCATCGACTATCGGGAGCTGAACAAGTTGACGTTGAAGAATCGTTATCCATTACCGAGGATCGATGATCTGTTTGACCAGCTCAAGGGAGCAAGTCTGTTCTCCAAAATTGATCTTCGATTAGGGTACCATCAATTGAAGATTCGGAAGGAACACATTCCGAAAACTGCCTTCAGAACCAGATATGGCCATTATGAATTTGTAGTGATGTCGTTTGGACTCGATAACTTTGTCTTGGTATTTCATGGATTTAATGAACAGAGTATTTCATTCATATCTCGATAACTTTGTCTTGGTATTTATCGATGATATCCTTATTTACTCGAAGAGCGAAAGGGAACATGAACAACATCTAAGGACGGTGTTACAAACCCTCAGAGATGAGAAGCTATATGCCAAATTCAGCAAGTGTGAATTTTGGCTGAGAGAAGTGACGTTCCTTGGTCACATTGTGTCAGCATAAGGTATTAAAGTGGATCCAGCAAAGATTCAGACGGTGACGGAATGGAAGTCACCTACTACACCAAATGAGATAAGAAGTTTTCTCGGATTAGCTGGATACTACCGGAGGTTCATCGAAGGTTTCTCGTCAATCGCAAAACCAATGACACGATTGGTCCAGAAGGGAACAAAGTTTGAGTGGACAGAAGAATGTGAGGAAAGCTTCCAAAAGTTAAAGCAACTTTTGACAACTGCGCCAGTCTTGGCAGTACCAGAAACAGATAAGAATTTTGAGGTATACACAGATGCGTCCAAGAATGGACTAGGTTGTGTATTGATGCAAGACGGAAAGGTGATAGCATATGCATCAAGACAGTTGAGACCGCATGAAGTGAACTACCCGACTCATGATCTAGAGTTAGCGGCCGTAATTCACGCATTGAAGATTTGGAGACACCATCTCTATGGAGTCAAGTGTGCCATATTCACGGATCATAAGAGCTTGAAGTACTTCTTCGAGCAGAAGAACTTGAATATGAGGCAGAGGAGATGGCTTGAACTAGTCAATGACTATGATCTGACGATAAACTATCACCCCGGTAAGGCAAATTCCGTAGCCGATGCCTTGAGCCGGAAGGGAGAGGCACAATTAGGAAGTATGCTTACCAGAGAGAATAGTCTGATCAGAGAATTTAAAAGGCTTCGTCTTGAGGTTATATCACCTTCCGAAGGAAAGAGATGTGACGTAGCCGCTTTGACTGTCGTGCCAGATCTAAGAGAGAGAATCATTGAGGCACAGAGAAAAGATATTGAACTAGAGAAATTACGTCAAAAGATCAGAGTCAAGCAGACGGGTGAATATAGAGAGGCACCTGATAACGCACTGATGTACAGAGATAGAATTCTTGTGCCAAACAGTGAAGACTTGAGGAATGAAATCATGAGTGAAGCTCACGATACGCCGTATACCGCTCACCCAGGTAGTACGAAGATGTATCAGGATTTGAAGACCGCGTACTGGTGGGACGGTATGAAGAAAGATGTAGCCTTGTATGTGGAAAAGTGTTTAGCATGCCAGCAGGTAAAGGCTTTACATCAATGGCCATATGGGAAATTACAGTCGTTAGACATTCTCGAGTGGAAATGGGAGCATATAGCCATGGATTTTGTTACGGGATTGTCAAAGTCGCAGAAAGGAAATATAGTGATATGGGTCATCATGGACTGTCAAACGAAAAGTGCTCACTTCTTGCCGATACGGAATACTTATGGATCAGACAAGTTAGCACAACTGTATGTTAGAGAGATTGTCAG
The DNA here is from genome assembly GCA_026898455.1 of Plectranthus barbatus. Taxonomy (NCBI): domain Eukaryota; kingdom Viridiplantae; phylum Streptophyta; class Magnoliopsida; order Lamiales; family Lamiaceae; genus Plectranthus; species Plectranthus barbatus. The sequence goes on from JAPKLW010004418.1 coordinate 9,116, forward strand.
ACTGCACGGAGTGCCAGTAACTATTACGTCTGACAGAGATGCAAAGTTTACATCATGATTTTGGATAAGCTTACAGCAGGAATTGGGAACGCGCCTGAACTTTAGTACGGCGTTTCACCCCCAGACAGATGGCCAGTCCGAGAGAACTATCCAGACTCTAGAGGATATGTTAAGAACGGTTGTTCTCGATCGAGGAGGGAGTTGGGAGCCGATTTTACCACTGATTGATTTCGCCTACAACAACAGTTACCAGGCGACAATTGGAATGGCTCCGTACAAAGCTCTGTATGGAAGAAAGTGTCGCTCGCCACTATATTGGGATGAAGTGGGAGAACGACAAGTTCTCGGGCCTGACGCTATCAGTGAAATGATTGAAGTTGTTCGTCAGATAAAGGACAGAATCAAGGAGGCTCAGAGCAGACAGAAATCTTATGCTGATTCAAGAAGAGTCGAACTACAGTTCGAAATGGGCGACAAGGTATTCTTAAAAGTCTCGCCTTCGAAAGGAATCATAAGATTTGGAGTAAAGGAAAAATTACGACCGCGCTTTGTAGGACCCTACGAGATTTTGGAACGTATAGGCCCAGTGGCTTATCGTTTGGCTTTGCCTCCGAGCATGGAAAATGTGCATAATGTGTTTCACGTGTCACAGTTGAGAAAATATGTTTATGATTCAAAACACGTGATTCGCCAGGAAGAGATTGCTCTGAATTCAGATTTACATTATGAAGAAAGGCCAGAAGCAATACTGGACCGAAAGACCAAAGAGCTGAGGAACAAATCGATTTCCCTTGTCAAGGTTTTGTGGAGACATCATGGACAAGAGGAAGCTACTTGGGAGCTAGAAGACAAGATGCGGGATAAGTACCCAGAACTTTTTGAAGCACCCTAGCAAATTTCGGGACGAAATTTTTGCAAGGTGGGGTGAATGTAATATCCCGATTTTAATTAAGCTGATTAATGCTTAATTAAATTAAATAAAAAGGATATTATTTTTTTTTTCAAATTAATTATTATTTGCTTTTGAGATGAAATTGAACGAGACGAGTTTATTAAATAAAGCATTTTCGTATAATAGCAAGTTTATTTGGAATAATACAATTTATTTTGTAACCCGAGAAGATGAATCAATGGGAGAAATTATACAAGAATTGAGTTGGAGATGAAATTTATTGATGGTGAAGAATCCACCACGTATTAAGTGAGTTGGTTGATTTTCAATTTGTAAATGAGGCGGTGTAATAATGGAGGAGGTGGACTTTGTGTGTTGAATAACAAAAGAATAATTGTGGAGAAATTCATTCATTTCCATTCCTTTTCTTTGCAAAAACACACACGCACACCACCACCCCCGTGAGCACACCATCGCTGCACCATCTTCTTCCACTTTTTCCGACCACCACAGATCACCTCCGGAAAAACCACCACGACCATTTTATAGCTCGTTCTTCAGGGAGTGCGAGGAGCACAAGTGAGCCCGATATCGTCAAGTATCGAGTGAGATATCGGCCCAGTTTCAGACCCCGCCGGTAAGTCAATAATGTTACGTACCGAAGTATGAAACTCGTATCAAATGACGATGGAACTTCGATTTGACTTCATATTCGTGTTCCTTGTATTTTTAGGAGTATTTTGGTGTTCTTGGATCACCACCCCCGTAGCCGGAAAGTCAAACCCGCCGCCACCAACTCCATATTTTCCGGTGAGTTTTTTTTGAAGCCTTTCTGGCGAATTTCTTTAGTTTCAGAGCATGAACTACGTGTTGTCGAGGTCCTAGCATGCTTAGGAATGTGTTTTTATTGAGTCGGGGGTGTTAGAGTCGCCGGAACAGGCGGAGAAATTTCCATTTTTTTTTCCTGCTCGTTGATGCGCGTCGACCAGCAGTTGAAGCTGCCGGCGCCGTCAATGCTACTGGCGTTGGTCGATGCTCCAGAGTCAGTCGACACTCTAACCGTCGGTCAGAACGCCGGCGGCGGTCGACGCTGCTCGCTTCTCCGGCAGTGTGACATTGTTGTTTTCTCTCTTTACTATACACTTATGTATGTATATGTATGTAATGGTCTCTTTCTCTCTCTTCGTAAATACATATGCTTGTATATAAAAAAAATAAAAAATTAATTAATCCTCCTTCTCTCTATATTAACGTATATATATAAATATATATATATATATATATATATTATTGTTATTATAATAATATTATTATTGCTGTTATATATTGTTATTATTATACTTTACGTTATTATTATTATTATATTTCAAAAATTTATATATATATATATATAAAATATGTATTTATTAAATTACTTAATAGTTTTGTGGTTAATTGGTTTATGATGTTGGATATTAAGATTCGTTTGGTTTGATTTAATCCGATTCGAATTATTATCAATATCTAGTTTAATATATGAGTGGAGAAGCGTATTAAGAGTATGATAAGATGTTGGTTTATGAAATCGAATGTCGGGATTTGATTAGTTCGATCAAAGTAAAGTCGAGACATGATTTGGAATTGGAATTTAAATTGTGAATTTATTTAGTTGGAGATTGGATTATGTGAAGTGAGTTCAAGTTGAATGATGGAAGTTGTCGGTTAGATGTCGGTCCTAGGTCCTAATTTCGTCTAGGATTATCAGTTATGGCTGATAGGAATACTTAGACTATCCATCCTAATTAGTTGTATATATTGTGATTATTTTTGAAGGGGATTTAAAGTTAAAGGGAACACAGCTCAATCTGCACGAATAACAAGACCGTCTTTTATACCCGTAAGCATAACACAGGTGGGAACTATTTTCAGTAAAAGTAAATGCTTTTCTGATCTTCATGCTCAGTTTATCAAATGTGTGAAAATGATTTTGTTTTAACTGATTGCTATGCTAAATGCTTTTGTGCTATTATATTTGTACCTCTGTCAGTTGACGCTTTCAGAGAGATTGTTTAATGAGAATGAACCAGGAAATTACTGCGCTGATCTCATTAAAAGAAAAGGGTAGAAGCCCTAATTAAAATAAAAGGGGTAGAAGCCCTAATTAAAAGAAAGGGTAGAAGCCCTATTCGAAAGAAAAGGTAGAAGCCTTATTATCTATAATCGATCGGGTCTCAATGTATTATACTGAGACTAGTGCACTAATTGATGACAGTGGGTTGAGTGGTTTATCCATTCCCAACTGTTCATCGTAACTTGGAAGTAGGTCAGCTTCCAGTTACACAACGGTAAACAAATATAATAACATATCAAATAGCACGTGCGAAATAAAATATTTTAGATAACACGGTTTCTTTCAACAAAACCCCGTGTCTATCTGTGTGAGTTGCATAGCATTCTTACTTAAATTGTATTTTCGGGCATGTTTCCACGGGGTACAATTGTACTCAGCCCCTCGTATTATTTCTAAAATACGCAGGTTAAGCAGCGAGGATGGAAGTGCAGGGTGTAAACAAGCGGAGCAAGGATTTGTACAGATTTTGAAAGATCCTGAGATATGCATCTTAATATGCATATCTCCACTACGCTGCACACACTGCTGCACCGCTCTCTGAACTTTATCCTTCCCGTATTTTGAATGCTTTTGTGAACAACTGTTTAACTCCTTTACATTATTATCTTTCAAACGTTGATGAAACATGTTTCAATGTTGTTTCTAAATGCTCTTCTAGAATTATCACGATTCTTCCGTTGTTTTAATTTATGAAAATATTTGAAAATCGTCGACCACGACTGTAGCGTGCCTCAAAGTTGGGAAGGTCAGTTGGGGGCGTTACATCTTCATTTTATCTCAATTGTGATTCATTATAAAAATAAATTCGATGTGAATTTTGATGTTACACGTGACATGCATTTTATCTTAGCAGTTCTTCATTATATCTTAGTTATTCTTCATTTTATTTCAATGGTTGTTCATTATAAAATAAATTAAATAAAAATAAAATCAAATTTTCGGGAAAAAATGATTTCAATTCTCTTCATTTTATCTCCTATATACATCATTAAATGAAAAAAATCAAATTTTTAGAAACAGTTCTCTTCATTTTATCTCCTCTATACTTCATTAAATAAAAAAATTAAATTAAATAAAAATAAAATCAAATTTTTAGAAAAAGTATTTCAGTTCTCTTCATTTTATCTCATATATACATCATTAAAGGAAAAAAATCAAATTTTTAGAAACAGTTCTCTTCATTTTTTCTCCTCTATACTTCATTAAATGAGAAAAATTTAATTAAATAAAAATAAAATCAATTTTTCAAAAGAATATGCTAAGTTCATTTTATCTATTTAAAACTTCATTAAATTAGAAAATTCAATTAAATAATAATAAAATTTAATTTAATTTTAGAGTATTGGATGACTCAACAAGGCAATCGAAATCTTATGAAAAATCGAAAAGAAAAGGAATTACAGATCCAAATATGTAATAATGAAGTTCGCGGAGAATAAAATGAAAATGAAAATTATTTGAGGGAGATACAATTAGGCTAAATGACAATGATACCCTTAAATATGTAATAATGAAGTTCGCGGAGAATAAAATAAAGACGAAAATTATTAAAGCATGACCGCAGATCTTGTGAAATCAAAGGCTGAGATTTATTCTCATTTCTTACATTAACATCTATTCTCATATGATCTAACCTCTATATATATATATATATATATATATATATATAGTGGTGTTCATATCACAAGTCCGTTTTAGATAGGAGAAGAGAATAAATATGTACCTTTTATTTGTCAAATCTAACGGTTGAGATATGATTTTAAATTTCATATTTGATTTTTATTTTTTTATTATAAACTATAATTAAGGGTATTTAGGTAAATAAAACACGGTGGTTATAACGAATCTTATAATATCTTTCTTCTCCAACTAATGTTTTATTTTTTTTCAATGTTCTCTCTTCTTTAAACCTCTTATAAAACTTTAAATAATTATAACTCACTTAATTTAAATTATTTTTTATGTATCATATATCAAATTAAAGATAATTTAATAATCTTTTAAACGAAATCCATATTGCATATGTTTAACATAAAAAATCATAGTAAAAAAATAAAACTTTGTAATTTTTCAGCATTACATACGTTATTGCATTATCTATCATATTATATTGCATTATCTTTCATATTATGTTGCATTATTTAATTCTTCTCATTAATGTTTCAGTTTTACATAGGACATCCTTTATATTTTGCATTATTTAATTTTTATAATTGCATTATCTTTTATATTAAATTGCATTATTTAATTCAACTTATTAATGTCACTTTACATATGTCATCACATTATACTTTATATAATGTTGCATTATTTAGTTTTAGTTATTGCATTGTCCTTTATATTTTGTTGCACTATTCAATTTAACTTATTAATGTTTCAGTTATACTTATGTTATTGTCTAAACTTTATATTAAGTTGCATTATTTAGTTTTCATTATTGCATTATTCTTTATATTCTGTTGTATTATTCATTTCAACTTATTAATGTTACAGTCTTACATAGCCATTGTTTTATGTTGCATTATATAGTTTTAGTTGTTGCATTATCCTTTATATTTTGTTGCATTATCAGTGCATTAATACATGATTTATGAATACGCTCACTAATTTTTATTTTTACTATGATATCTTATTCAAAGTATATCTAATAGGAATTTCGTTTTAAAGATAATTAAATTATCTTTAATTTGATATATGATACATGAAAAAATAATATAAATTGAATAAATTATGATTATTTAAAGTTTTACAAAAATCTAAGAGGAGAGAATAAATAGAAACAATTACGTATTATGAAGAGAGATAATTATGAGATGTGGTCCCCTAATATTAGATAAGTCAAATATAATATCTATCCAAAAATGACTAAAATACTCATGTAATCAAATCTAAATCTTAATTTTAAATTTTATCCTAACCATCTAATCTAGAAATAAATGGCTTAGATCCATTCTCTTCTCCCATCTAAAGGGGTACTTGTTATATATATGATCAAGTGCTAAAATTAATGGTTGAGCCATTGATAGCATCAATGGTTGAGATTAAAACATCAAAGATTAAATAATTAAGCATAATTTTTCGTTCATGCTTAATTGCTTTATAAATTAAGTTTAATTCGATTAAGCATGATTTATAAAACAAAAAAGCATAAAATCTGGAAAAATATTTTAATATCAACCATTGATTTTTTTAGATGAATGGTGTAGATTCATTCATATTTAGTACAAACTAACTTTTAGTATGAGATGGACTCCATATATATATATATATATATAGAGAGAGAGAGAGAGAAGGGATCAAGTAAAAAAAAATCCTCTCGTGAGAAAAAAGAATGAATCTTATCCGTTAGATCTAAAAAAATCAATGGTTGATATGCAATCAAGCAACAACTATAACACAATCAAGCAATTATTATGTTGCTTGATTGTGTTTTCACTTGTTGCTCGATTTTATACCAACCATTGATTTATTTAGATCTAACGGATAAGATTCATTCTTTTTTCTTACATGAGACATTTTCTTACCTGATCCGCTCCCTATATATAAATATATATATATATATATATAATATATATATAGAGTGGTGATCATATGTTACCCACCTTCCAAATGTTATATGAGACCAAATCTCATCCTTCGATTTTTTTTATTATGTGGCCCAGATTAAATTGAAAATTATAAAATTTTAATTTATATTTTCTTAATAATCAATTACTAAGGGTCATTTAGTAAATGTATAATTAACAATCTAGGAATAAATTAATATTGCTAACCCACACAATTTCATCCTAAAATCTCATTCGTATACTCATTTTCTTCTCTCTCTCCTCATCCTCTCACTCTCTCATGAATATACAGTAGATTCCATCTTTTTTTTCTCTCTCTCTGTCCTCTCCCACTTCCTCTCTCTCATGAATATATGAATATGCAGTAGACTCCATCTTTTTTTTTCTCTCTCTCCTCTCCCACTCCATCTCTCTCACAAATATGCAGTATACTTCATTTTTTTTTCTCTCTCTCATCTCCCTACAAGACATTTTCTTTCTGCATTCTTCTTTCTTCATTTTTCTGTGATATTAATTCAAGAAATTAAATGGATGCCCCCAATCAACCTGTCTCAAAGTATTGACGAAGTTTTAGCAGATTTTAAGGGTAGAAGAGCTGAATTTATCAAAACGTTCACTACAAGTTTCTTTTTTCATTTTTTTTCTTGTATGCGCATTTTTTTTTGTGTTGGTAAAATTATGGGTCTACACTCTACATTCTAAACTTGTTTTATTGTAACCGAAGTCATTGGCTACACAAGCGAGAGACCAAAGGCGGCTCGTTCTCTTCTCCTCACATATCTCTAGCAACAACAAGGTGCAACGCGATCCCAACTGTCAATAGGAAAGGCGGCGTGCAATTCTCGGAGGTTGGGGACAAAGGCGATATATAACAATTGCAAGAGATTATCCTGGAAGTTTGACGCCACATCCTTTATTTTGAGTTGCAATTTTTAACCATGTAGATGTTACATTATTTATATAATAGTTGATGCTTTGTTTAATCTTTATCTACTACATTATCTCGTGTAGCGTGTTTAATTTTATTTTTTTAAATATGACTTTAGATTTTGGTATAATACTGAAATTGTAAACAAATAATGTAGCATATTTATCGTAGATAATGTAATACTCAAAATTTAAATAATGTTCTAATTTTTTTATTATTCTGCACACATCATATACTTGTATCAAAGACAAGATGAGCTGAGACGAAAATACACAACATATTCCATATGTACCATTCAATGGACAGATAATGTACTATTAAGAACAAAATAATTATACAATACTATTAAATATATTATTACATTATCCTTTGTATAATGTTACATTATTTAATTTTTTAGCTATTACATTATTTACTTTTACTACGAATATATTATTTCGGACATATGTAATATGAATTTCGTTTGAAAGAAAATTAAATTATCTTTAATTTGATATATTATACATGAGAAAATAATTTAAATTGGGTGAGTTATGATTATTTAAAGTTTTATAGAAATTTAAGAGGAGAGAGGAAAATGTGATTTTAGGGGATTTGGTCAATTTTCCACGTTTAAAAATTCCTGGGCGTAAAAATTACTATTATACCCAAATAATGTAGTAAGTTTTATTACATAATGCACCGAAAATTCTCATTTTCAAATTAAATCTAGATCGTCTAAATTCTAATCTAATGGTTGGATTTTGGTCTCATATAACATATGAGGGATGGGTAACCATAGAATGCAACCCATATATAGTTGTAATCATATGTGAACCACCTCCCACATGAGAGATAAGAACTACATATCAACCCTTGAATTTTTAAAATTAATGACTAAGATTAAATCTTAGATTTGATTTATTTATATTTATTTGCAATTTGTCATTAAACTGAGGGTAATTCAGGTAATGCATGTTTGCACATGAAATATTTCTGTAACTGTTCGGTGTTCCCTAATTTCTCTCAATAATGATTTATCATTTTTTTTTTTTGTGTTATGTTTTACTTATCCCTTTCTTGGACGAGAACACACAGAGAAGATTTTTTTTTTTTTTTTTTTTTTTTTTTTTTTTGTACATTGTGATTGTGGTTTTTAAGATTTATTCTTATCCTGGAGACATTGTGATTGGACTCTCAAAGTATTGGATTTCAAAATTTCTTCTTCTTCCTGCGACGTTCACATTATGTTATAAAAGTATCATTTTACAATGAGTTTTATCGATTCGGGACCCGAAAGATAGTTTAATTGTCAATTCAGGACCCGAAAGATTAATTGTCAATTTAGGACCTGAAAGATCACAAAAACTCTCAATCCAGGACCCGAAAGATCATACAATTCTCAATCCAGGACCTCAATATCAGGTCCTGGATTGAGAATTGTTTGATCTTTCGGGTCCTGGATTGACAAATCATCTTTCGGGTCCTGGATTGACAATTTAATTATCTTTTGGGTCCTGGATCGACAATTCTCATTTTTTAAGCAATGGAGAATTTTGACGATGGTATCTCGTTTTAGTTGGTGAATTCTTTTTGCTTGTTGCTTAATTTTTTCTTGATATTATGTTCCTTTAAATCTTACTTGTTACTCATGTATAATTCCAATAAGATATATTATTTTTTTTATTGTCAGAATTAGTTTCGTTTGTTTAATTTCATGAAATCATATTTCTGCCTTAAAATATGCAATTTTTACGCCAGCATTTTTGCATAATTTAGAATAAATAGTTGTAGTGTTAGTCATATATGATTTACTGCAATTTCATTTATTATATATTTTTCAGTTCATTTGTTTAATTTTATGAAATCCTATTTCTGCGTTAAAATATGAAAATTTTAAGCATTTTTGCATCATTTAGAATAAATAGTTGCAACATTAGCCATATATGTTTATTGTATAATTTTTCAATTTTCATTACTCTTGTATGTGAAACCTTGCTCAAATCTCGTCAAATAATGTAGTAATACATGTTTTTTAAATATTTAACACATTATATTATTTTTTTAAACATATCATGCGATAATTTATTTTAAAAAATGCAATTGTTTTACGTACTTTATGCATTTTTTTAAATAATAAACGTATACCTAAAACTAAAAAAAGTAATACAATTGCATAAGTCAAACAAAAATTATGCAACTTTAAATTCCTATTAAAGCAACATTAAATATAATCAAATGAAAGTAATTAAATAGATTTAATTCGTCTAACATGAAGAAAAAGATCACTCATAATTTATTTATATTAGTTAGAGTAAATATTGAATATATAATACATGTTTTCTTCAAATATGTAACACATAATATGTTTTTTTAAACACATTATATAAATTTATGCAACTGTTTTTTAATATTAATGTATTTTTTAATTATAATAATATAAATGTAACTAAACAGTAAACACAATTGCATAGCTTATTCGAAATTATTAAAGAAACAATATATCATTTTAAATGTTGTCTTACCATATATCAGCAAATATATTTTTTAAATTGTTGGAAAGAATCAACAAATGGAGGAAAATCAGCAATTAAGATCGAATCAAATCACTGATTTACATAAATGTTGTCTTACCATATATCATTTTACATTCACCCTATTTAAGGGTACCATGTACACATTACAAATTATCACAAAAAATAAAAGAAGAGAAATCATATTTCCCCACATCCTTTCATTATGTCGATTCTTGCCATTTAACATGGTATCAGAGCAGGAATAAAATCCTGACTCTGAAATTCCTTCTTTTTCAAAACAAACGGAGGAATTTTTTTTTCCTTTGGCTCAGAATAAAACTCATCATCGCCAACCCATACCAATCTCAACCCTTCCACTTCAACCAAGGCAGATTTCAAATTCTATTCCCTACCCTGTAACCAAGACCAAGCATAATGTCAGAAGCAAAGGAAATATCAAGCTTTACATCACAAGTTACCAGACAAGCAGAAAATATCAGCCTTGGATTCAAGTTGGATGAGAATAACTATCCGATCTGGTCCAGGCTGATGAAGGTTTCAATTGGCAGCAAAGGAAAACTGAAACACCTTACCCACGATCCACCGCCACCCAAAGAAGGAGAAACCGGCTACACACAGTGGGAGATGGACGATCTCACCATTTTCGCTTGGATTCTAAACAACATGGAAACCAAGTTGGTTTCCAGTTTTGCTCAGCATTCAAACATGAAGGCTATTTGGGATAGCCTCGCAATGACCTACGGCGCCACTTCCGATCCCCTGCAAACATACGACTTGGAAGTGAAAGCCAACAAGATCACTCAAGGGGAGAGAACAATCGAAACATATTGGGCAGAGTTACAGGGCTTATGGCTCAATATAGATCAACGAGAATCAAACCCATTTAATTGCTGCGAGAAGGGGATTCGAATTTACCAAGGGATCTTGTCTCAGAAGAGACTCTTCCAATTTCTCTCTGGACTTGATCCGAAGATGGACGGAATACGGCGGGACATTTTGAAGGAGATACCTTTGCCGGCGCCGGAATCCGCCTTCTCCAGGGTCCGGCGGGAAGTCGCGCGTCTCCAGATCATGCAATCCCCGCAGCCCGAGTTGCAGATTGGCACCGGATTTGCCGCCCGAGAACAGAGTCGAAAGCCCCCTCCGTCAAAGGTAAAAATTGACAAGAATAGACTCGTGTGCTCTCACTGCGGAATGCGAAAACACACACAGGAACAATGCTTTCAAATTGTTGGGTACCCGGAGTGGTGGGATGAAAATCGAAGAACAGCGGCCGGAAAGGGGAACGTCGCTATCGGCGGCGATGAAAGCCGACGCTCGCTCTCACGTGATGAGAGCCGACGATCGCTGTCGGCGGCAATGAGAGCCGACAATTGCGAGGAAGGAGATACCAGCACCAGGAGGACCGCCGGCAGCACGGCGGCGACAGGCACCGCGGCGGCAGCTCACCGGGCGGCAGCGACAGTCACCGCAACGGGCACTGCGGCGGCAGCTCAAAGGGCGGCGGCGACTGAGAAAGGAGGAGAGGCGCCGTCGTTTTATGGAGGTAGAGGGTTTGGTGTGCCAAACCCTACACAAACCTTTTATTTTTTGGAGAATTTGCATTTTAGTCCCTCGAGTTTTAATGATTTTAAAGTCACCTCCCCACATGCCTTAAATTGTGTATCTTTGCATAATAAGGAAAATGGAAAAATGTTGATGCATAATACTTGTTCTCGGGGGTGGATATTTGACTGTGGGGCCACGGATACGATGTCGTTTGATAAGAATGATTTTTTGAATATATCTAAATCCACGAAGACTCATATTCAAACTGCAAATGGGGATTTAGTGACTGTTGCAGGATCTGGAACAGTGCGAATTTCGTCTACCCTATGTCTATCTAATTGTTTGTTTGTTCCTTCCCTGTCACACAAATTGCTCTCCGTCAGCCATATTACCCGTGAACTAAACTGCACCCTTCTCATAAATCCTTCATTTTGCATTTTGCAGGATATCAGGACGAAGAGGATCATTGGGCGTGGCACTGAAAAGAAAGGATTGTACTGCGTCAATGAGGTAGATCAGAATGGAGCTGCTTTACTCACTCATGGATCTGGTAATGATAAACTCTGGTTATGGCATAGGCGGTTAGGACACCCATCTAGACAGTATTTAAAACTTTTGTTTCCCAGTTTAGTTAAGAATTCTATGATATCATGTGACACCTGTGTGATGGCCAAAAGCCATAGACATTCTTTTAAACCTCAAAATAAAAGGGTGGATGATATTTTTTCACTTGTGCATTCTGATGTCTGGGGTCCTGCCCCAAGTTTGGGTGGGAATCGTTTTAAATACTTTCTTCTGTTTGTAGATGATTGTTCTAGAATGACCTGGGTCTATTTCTTAGAAAACAAGTCCCAAGTTTACGAAAAATTCGTTAACTTCTATGCCATGGTACAAACCCAGTTTAAAAAACATATCCAAATCCTTCGATCTGACAATGGGAGGGAATTTATCAATACTTCCATGAGTAGCTTCTGTCAAAAAAGGGGAATTTTACACCAAACATCATGCTCCTATACCCCTGAACAAAACGGGGTTGTGGAACGGAAAAATAGAATTCTTTTAGAAATGACACGCTCAATTATGCTAGATTCTGGGGTTCCTACCAATCTTTGGCCTGAGGCTGTCGCTACCAGTGTCTTCCTTCTAAACAGATTGCCTACCAAAATACTTAACCTCCAGACTCCCTTACAATGCTTATCATCTCTAGTCACCATACCTTCCGCACTTACTCTTGAACCCCGGGTCTTTGGCTGCTCAGTGTTTGTCCACATTCCAAAACACGAGCGAACTAAATTTGCACCTTGTGCTGAGAAATGCGTATTTGTAGGATATGGGGTAAACCAAAAGGGCTATCGGTGTTACAACCCTAAAACCCAGCAGATCGTTACTACCATACACTGCACCTTCCTTGAATCTGAATTTTTCTTCAGAAGCCAACCTAGTGGTCAGGGGGAGAATAACGTAGACCCACTATCCTGGCTCACTGAGTTTCCTACTGACGACAGGGATCTACAAAATCTTCCCGATCTTACCTCTGAACCAGTACATTGCGTTTTTGAAGTGACATCACCAAGATCTCCAGAAATCCTGATATCCCAAGAAGATGGTGGTAACTCCTCTCTTCATACTCTAATCATGTCACCTAATACTCAATTAAGATCAATAGAACTCGAGGAGACTAACTTGCAGGAACCAGAAGAGACTACCTTGCAGGGACAATATAGACTTCCTCCCCGGAGTACGAGAGGCATACCTCCTAAGCGATATTCGCCAGAAAGAGAAGGACGGAACAGTAGATACCCTATCGGGTTTATGGCTAGACTTAACCTCTCCAAAGAAGCTACGTCCTACGAGAAATCATTATACACTGAAGAAATCCCACCATCAGAGGAAGAAGCAATGAAAATTCAGCATTGGAGAGAAGTAATTCAGAAAGAAATGGATGCTCTAGCCAGAACAAGCACATATGATAAGGTTCCACTACCTGAAGGAAAGAAACCGATTGGTTGCAGATGGGTCTTCACCATTAAAAGAAAACCAGATGGCTCAATTGAGAGATACAAGGCTAGACTGGTAGCTAAAGGATACACCCAGACCTACGGGATCGATTATTCAGAAACTTTTTCCCCTGTAGCCAAGATGGATACAGTCAGAGTGTTGCTGTCAATTGCTGCATCAAAGGATTGGATACTTCATCAATTTGATGTTACAAATGCTTTCCTTCATGGAGATCTGAAAGAAGAAGTCTATATGCTACCACCGCCCGGATTCACCCACGAGTTTAAGGAAAATGAAGTCTGCAAACTCCGGAAAACCTTATATGGACTCAAACAATCCCCTAGGGCCTGGTTTGGAAGATTTACAGCAGTCATGAAAAAGCTTGGGTTCCAACAGAGCAACTCCGATCATACCCTCTTTATCAAACAAAGGGGAAATCTTCTAACATGTCTTATTATCTATGTTGACGATATGATCTTAACAGGAGATGACACAGAAGAAATTACCAAGCTAAAAACAAGTTTGTTCAAAGAGTTTGAAATGAAGGATCTAGGAAGATTAAAATACTTCCTGGGTATTGAAGTTCTCAGGTCGAAACGGGGTATATTCATCAATCAAAAGAAATACACTCTGGATCTTATTACGAAAGCTGGATGTCTAGATTGTAAACCAGCGGCAACTCCTATTGCGGTTAATCATGGACTCCAAATCAAAGAAGAAGACGATATGGTTGATCGAGGACTGTATCAACGGCTTGTAGGGCGTCTTATCTACCTTTCTCACACTCGTCCTGACATATCATATGCGGTGGGCGTTTTGAGCCAGTTCATGCATCATCCTCAAACCGAACATCTTAAAGCTGCACAAAGGATAATCAAATACCTAAAAGGTACTTTTGATTATGGAGTTTTCTTCAAGAAGTCAGATAACCTCGAGATTCAAGCATATACAGACGCAGATTGGGCTGGAAATCCGATAGACAGAAGATCTACAGCCGGTTATTTTGCCCTAATTGGAGGAAATCTTGTCTCATGGAGGAGTAAAAAGCAAAAGGTTGTTGCCTTATCTAGTGCAGAAGCTGAATTCAGAGGCATCAAAAGCGGAGTAACATAAATACTATGGCTGAGAAAGCTAATGAAGGAGTTGGGACTCTTTTCTGGAAAAACATGTCGCCTTTTCTGCGACAACAAGGCAGCTATAAGTATTTCAGGCAATCCAGTCCAACATGATCGCACCAAACATGTGGAGGTGGATCGACATTTTATAAAGGAGAACATCGAGAGTGGAACCATTGCATTACCATTTGTCCCATCTAAAGAGCAACTCGCTGATATCCTGACCAAAGCAGTGGATTCCAAGAACTTTGTGGAAATTCTGGGCAAGTTGAACATCGGAAACTCCGACGCTTAACTTGAGGGGGAGTGTTGGAAAGAATCAACAAATGGAGGAAAATCAGCAATTAAGATCGAATCAAATCACTGATTTACATAAATGTTGTCTTACCATATATCATTTTACATTCACCCTATTTAAGGGTACCATGTACACATTACAAATTATCACAAAAAATAAAAGAAGAGAAATCATATTTCCCCACATCCTTTCATTATGTCGATTCTTGCCATTTAACACATCTAATATAAATAAAAAATATCCAGAAATCATTAACTAAAAACGAGTATTTGTGTTTCCCCTAAAAAATTATGCATTCAAATCAGTTTCTAATGAAGACAATTTTTACTTCTTTGTAAGTGTGCAGTATTCATATCAATGTCCTTCACCTTGCAACGCTTTCCAAAGAATTTGGTAGCTTTTTTACAGATAGGCTCATAAAGTTCGTGGAATCCAGACACAAGCTTTTTGCACAAAGTCACCACATTATGTTTCAATACTAACTTCCAATTCTAAATTAAACCACAATCTCATTCATTTGTTGGTTCGCCCATAAATGTTTGCATATACAGCATATCATATAATCCATAACCAATATGATTAGTTGATGTTCTCCACTTCATCTACATTTGCTCAATCTTTGCACTTGCCCACATCAAATCTTTTTCTTTCAAAATAAGATGCATTCAACAAATCCACAAATTAATATGCATCATTATTAACCAAAGCACAATTACCAGAATTAACCAACACATATACTTGCATCAAACCGCTAAAATAAAACTATCAAAAAATATGACAGAGAAATAATGTGCATCATAATTCACAAATATATGCATTATTACCCCTTCAAAAATTGCATCTTTATACAAATATATGATATTAAAGCACGAACACTACATATGATGATTCAAGCCAATTATGTATTAAAAAAAATACTCAACATATAGTTGAATCAAAATAAAATAATAAAAAAATATCGCATAAAATAAAAATAAAAAATGTACATGAAATATGTAAAAAAAACCGGCATCTATCTAATAAATAAATGCACCATTACCCGTTAAAACTAATGCTTATAATCAAATAATACTAGCATTATTTAAGCAAAAAAATTGCATTAAAGTAATTATAGAATACATGTATATGCAAATTTAACCAACAGTGATAAAAAGAAATGCAGCGAAATTTTAAAAAAATTGTGAAAAATACCTTTCTGTCGTCGGTGTTCGACGCACCTTCTCAAAATTGGAGAAACCCTACTGCTGCTGCTAGAAGAAATATCTGCCACAAATTAAACAAATAAAAACATGATAAATGTACAGTTAAATTTTTTCTCATAAAAAAATGCATTGTTCAAAAATATTTTTTGCATTATAGTAAAAAAAATATACACATACCAAAAAAAAAAACCATTTTTTAATGTCGTCACTGCACCGGCAGAAATTCATCCAACTCCAATCCATGCGCCTCAAATAAGTCTTTGGCCCTAAGATAAAAAAAAAAAAATCGCATAATAAAAAAAAATGCAATATCTTTACAAAAAACAAACAGGGAGAAAAGTTTATGGCCGGGAATCTTCATTTTTTCTGATTTCTTATTGTTGGTCGGTTTCTGGTTCAGTCAGATTGAATCTGTCCACAAACAAACTTATCGAGTTGTTTGCCCCGAGCCCTCGTGTTCATGTACCTGAAAACAAAAACAAAAAGAAAACAGGAAATCAGCAGCTATGTCGATCCACAGGCAGTCTGTCGATCGACACGAATGCAACGGCTGTGTCGATCGACAGGCGAGCTGTCGATCGAAACAGAAAACAAAATTAGACACTCACGCGAAATAGAAAACACGAAATTAAAACACCAAGAACCAAAATTAAACCCTAGAACTCGAAATTAAAAACACAAAAATTAACAAGAACGAAAATAAAACGAGAATAAAATAAAATTATAGCCTCAATCCATCAGAACTAAAAATAAACTAATAATTGGATAAATCTGACAATTCCCCGGCAACGATGCCAATTTGATAAGCTGTTTTTAGCAGCAAGCAAATAATTTTTACACCTTAAGGTGATCGATACGAAATACCCAAAGTACCAGCCACAGTTTTTGAACATAGATGTTTGAGGAATTTAGAAAAGGGGTTTTGATTTTGAAAAGTAAAGATAACAGTGCAGGAAAATAAAGGTTTTAAAACAGTTAAAGGAAATCACAGATCCTATGGCATATATTCATCAACTCAGCAATAGGGAAACAATAGATTTTTGTGGATTAAACTCTTGGTCCGGCAATTAAATCCTAGATTATTAAATAGTGACTTTATCTTCTCGGTCTCAAGAACACCAATTTAGTTAATCTCAATATTTATCTAATTAATTCCTACACAAGATTCTTCTTTTTTAGACAGAAAACAAGTATAATTAATTCTCTCATCCTATTAACAAGCTTCACCTCTCGGACCTTTGATTGATAACTTTAAACCTAGACTCAAATTCATCTCTCGATCCTTCTTTAAATCTAGATTATTAAATTAAACTCAGAGAATTAAACCATGTTATTCAAGTTGATTTCAATTAACATGCATCATATAAGAAGATACATAGCCCTAGAACCTGTTAGGGTTCTAGCCACAAAACATAACTAGAACAAAAGGAAACATATTATTAAATTAACTTACAAGGACAATAGGAACCTTGCTTGAAAAACTCCAATGTCAATTACAACTGAAAAGTATGATAAAAGATAACCTAATTTCGTGCACAATTGAGTCTTATTTATAGAGGAGAGAAAAAGATTTAATCTAGGTATTGGGCTAAAATAAAAAAAATTGCCAAAACAGGCTGAAATCTCCATGTCGGGCCTCTGTGTCAATCGACAGGCGGGCTGTCGATCGACACAAATATCAAGTCGAAATCCGGGATTTGCCTTGTGTCAATTCACCCTCTTTGTTCTCCTTGTCGATCGACATGTGCGCATGTGTCGAGCTCCTCTTCATCTATCGTGCTCACCATCGACATCCCACATCTGTGTTGATCAACATGCACCACGTCAATCGACACAGAGGTTCTGCTTCAGGTTTTGGGCTTCATCTTCCAACTTGGTCGACTTCCCGTGCGTCCATCGAAGCAAAAACTTTGTGTAACTCGGCTCTTTCATAATTTCACTTCTTTTTAGCCCTAAATACCTACAAAACCGACCATGTGTAGGGTTTGAGTCTACGATGGACAAAATGAGTTGCCATTATTAAATTCTTGCCAAGGATCGTTCTTAGGATACCAGGAATAAACTTCAATTAAATAAACCATGCGAACCTATGCATGCTCCTACAAAATTTATTGCAGAGGATGGAATTTAGGAATACCTGATCTTTACCGTTTGATCTACAGATCTAGATCGGAGTAAATAACAATGAAGTAGATCTGGATCTGAATCTGAACAATGGTGTTGGAAGTTGTTCCTACAGATCTGATCTTCTGATCTGTTCCCTTGCTCCTTGGAAATC
>JAPKLW010004419.1:472-27545 GCA_026898455.1 Plectranthus barbatus
AAAGCATAATACCATTGCTCTTACAGAGTATCAAGTGTGTCTAAACAATCTAGCTATTACAAAAGGAACAGAAAAGACTAATCCTCAGATCTTCAGCCCAAGAGCACGAACGTGTTCCTCGTAGATCTTCTGAGGCAATCCTTTTGTAAAGGGATCAGCTAGATTTTCTTTCGTATCAATCTTCTGAATGAGCACATCACCTCTTGCCACAATCTCTCGTATGATGTGGTATTTCCTCTCAATGTGTTTTGACGCCTTGTGAGTTCTGGGTTCCTTCGAGTTTGCCACTGCACCAGCATTGTCACAATAAACTGTGATAGCTCTTGGCAAACTTGGAATAACATCCAGCTCAAGTAGGAAGTTCCGAAACCATACGGCTTCCTTTGATGCTTCTGAAGCTGCTACATATTCAGCTTCCATGGTGGAGTCTGCGATGCACTTCTGCTTCGCACTCCTCCAAGACACAGCACCTCCTCCCAAGGCAAACACATAACCAGAGGTTGATCGCTTCTCATCTTGATCCGCCTGGAAATCCGAGTCCGTATACCCAACAGGACGCAAGTTCTCACTCTGATAAGTCAAACACAAATCACGTGTTCTCCTCAGATACTTGAGAATGTGTTTTACCGCAAACCAATGCGCCTGTCCAGGGTTGGACTGATATCTTGCTGCCATGCCCACAGCATAGCAGATATCAGGCCTCGTGCATAGCATGGCATACATGAGACTTCCCACTGCCGAAGCATATGGTACTTTGGACATCTCATCTTTCTCTTTATCCGTCACAGGACACTGTGACTTAGAGAGCCGAATTCCAGGACGATAAGGCAGAAGCCCTTTCTTGGAATTCTCCATGCTGAAACGAGCCAACACAGTATCGATGTAAGTACCCTGAGACAAGCTCAACATCCTTTTCTTGCGATTTCGCAGAACTTTGATCCCTAGGATGTAGCCAGCATTGCCCAGATCTTTCATCTGAAACTGCTCGGATAACCAACCTTTTTATGCCTGATAACACCTTCACATTGTCTCCAAATAGGAGAATGTCATCCACATAAAGTGCAAGAAAGACCACGCTTCCACTGACACACAATCGGTACACGCAACTTTCGTTTTCGCATTGTGCAAATCCATAGGATTTGATCACATCATCGAAACGCTTGTTTCATGACCTTGAAGCTTGTTTAAGTCCGTACAAGGACTTCTTTAGCTTCCAGACAAGATGCTCCTGATCAGCCTGCACATATCCTTCTGGCTGTTCCATATAGATGTCACGACCTTCTTCAAGGTACCCGTTTAAGAACGCGGTTTTGACATCCATTTGCCAGATCTCAAGATCCATATGTGCCGCTATGGATAGAAGTATTCGAATGGATTTCAACATAGCAACTGGTGAGAAGGTTTCATCATAGTCAATGCCTTCTCTTTGACTATAACCTTTCGCCACCAGTCTGGCCTTAAATGCCGTTATGTTACCATTTGAATCTCTCTTTCTCTTGTATACCCACTTGCTGCCTATGCCTCGAAAGCCTTCTGGCAGCGAGGATTTCTGGTATACATCCATAGCTGTGATAGATTCTATTTCAGAATCCATGGCCTTACGCCATTGATCAGCATCCTTGTCATTCATGGCTTCGTCGTAAGTCCATGGGTCGGTATCATTTAGTCCGTCCTCAGGTATCAAGTCCGACGACTCTCCTACGAACATATACCGTTCTGGTTGTCTAGACAACCTCCCACTACGACGAGGCCCCTTTAATGTGTCTGTGTTTGGTGCATTCACTTGTGATTCACCATCTTGCACAGGCGGTCGTGCACCTGAGTCCATACCTGACACAGGCATGCTCAGAGTGCCACGGGGTTCTCCTGATGGACTTGGATTGTTCTCTTCAATTTCTTGAAGTACAATCTCGCTCTTGGTCTTGTGGTTTCTTACGAATTCATCTTCCAGATATTTTGCGTTGGTACTCACAACGACCTTTTGGTCATCTGGATCATAAAAGAAACCACCCTTTGTCTGCCTGGGATAGCCCACAAACAGCATTAACTTAGACCTTCCTTCTAACTTGTCAGCTTCCTTATTCAGCACATATGCTGGACAACCCCACACTCTTAACTTGGACAAAGCAGGCTTGTGTCCATACCAGAGTTCAATTGGAGTTTTAGGAACTGACTTAGATGGAACTATGTTAATTATGTACGCTGCTGTTTCTAGCGCATATCCCCAAAAGGAAATGGGTAAGCTGGCATAGCTCATCATAGATCTAACCATTTCTAACAGAGTTCTATTCCTTCTTTCCGCCACACCATTCTGTTGAGGGGTACCAGGTGCGGTCCACTGGGAACTAATCCCTTGATCTGCCAGATACTGGAGAAACTCACTGCTGAGATACTCCCCACCACGATCAGATCGCAGTCTCTTTATGGTCTTGTTTAACTTGTTCTCTACCTCAGCCTTGTATTCCTTGAATTTACCAAGGCATTCAGACTTATAGTGAAGCAAGTAAACGCGTCCATATCTAGAGTAGTCATCTATAAAGGTGACAAAGTATCTGTGCCCACCACGGGCTTGCGTAGACATGGGTCCACACAGATCAGAGTGGATGAGGTCCAACAAATCATTTGCTCGAGATTCACTTACCTTAAAAGGCCTGGTCGTCATCTTCCCCTCAATGCAAGATTCACAAACTCTATGTGGAACTACCTGGATTGGATCCAAAATTCCACATTCAACGAGTTTCTTGATTCTCTTAAGATTGATGTGACCGAGTCTCAAGTGCCAAAGATATGTTATATCCTCACTTGAAGAAAACTTCCTTTTCTGTTGATTAGATAAATTATATGCCTCTTTCACTGTTTGTTTGTCTGAACATGTAATAACATAAAGAGAATCTTTCAGTAACCCATGACAGATAACAACGTTATTTCTTATGATAGAAACATCTCTACCAAAAATAACAGAAAATCCATCAACAAAGAGTTTGGAAACTGAAATTAAATTGCGCCGAAAACTTGGCACATATAAAACATCTCTTAATGTCAAAACACTATTCTCAAAACATAAAGTAACATCTCCAACAGCTGCTGCCGAAACTCTAGCAGCATTCCCCATGGAAATGGTAATCTCGCCATCTTCAAGCCTCCTAGTCAACTCAAACCCCTGCAAGGAGTAACAAACATGGTCAGTAGCTCCAGTATCCACTATCCACGAATGAATAGAAACCGTAGCTAAACATGTTTCAATGACTAGCGCAGAAGATAACGTACCTCGTCCCTTGGTGACAGACACCGGACAAGTTACTTCACAGTGACCCTTCCTCTTGCATGCAGAACAGATCCTTCTCTTGTAAACCTTGCCTCCAAATCTTTCCTTGCATACTTCACTTACTGACGTCTCTATGCTCACATCTTCTTCACTAGGAAGTGGGAAATGATGCTCAAGCACAACAGTCGCCATACAATCATTGATCGTCTTGGCAGATTCCAAGAAAATGATCAAATCCTCCAAAGTGAAGATCACATCTTCAACTAAGGAAGTGAAGTCATTGAAAGATTCCGGAAGAGAGCCATAAACGACATCGAGGAAAAGTCGATCAGTCATACAACCACCATCCAAGACGTAAAAACCCTTGAGATAGTCCATGTACAACACATGCTCTCTTACATTTCCACCCGGTGCTAGCTTGCAGTTCACAAGTCTCCTTATGAACTCAGCTCTTGCAAATCGTCCCACTCTGCCAAAAGTCCTGATGAGATCTCTCCAAACATCAACTGCATCAGTACTATACTGATACTTCAGTTGGAGCTCCTCACTCATGGATGTCATGAACATAGATAACAGATGATCATTGTTCACCACCCATCTCTCATAGGCACTCCTAGAGTAGCCTGAGGACTGGTCTAGTGGTACCGCCGGGCGAGGCGTAAGTAACACAAATAGGGTCTGCGTAGAGACCATGCACTGCTCCATGAGCCATTTCCATTCAAGGAAATTAGAACCCATCAAGGGATTTTGCTCCAAGATACGAAGAATAACAATAGACATATCTGAAAATGAATAACGAAATAAATTAAGAACATACAACAGAACAATTGAAACAAATTTGCATTGTAACCTTTAGATAAAACAATACAATTTGTTTCCTCCAATTGCCCAAGCTAATTCATCGCAAGCTACCCGAGTAGTCATTTACGATAAACGCTCAACCAGATCAAAAGATCCTTTAATTTCTTAACATGCCAGGTATCTTAGGCAAAAGAAATTAATATTGGAGTCAACTTAGACCATGTTCACCTATCCGGAGCAGGGACATCTCAAAAGAGTTATACTCCAGGCAACATCTAAGCCAAGGTAACCACAAGCCTAACTCTAGATGTTCAGAGCGATTTAGCATACGTACTGGACCCATACCGCATGCCCTCAACATCCTTTGTTATCCCACTTAAATTAATCTTAGAGACCAGTGGAAGTTGTCTCAATGCAAGCTACCCGAGTAGTCATTTGCTTAGAGGCTCCCACTTCTCATATTAAAATAAGTGTTTTATTTGGAAACCTCATCGCATTGGATCTTGATGAGGAAACTCTAACGTAAGCTACCCGAGTAGTCATTTACGCTTCGAGATACCCCACTTCCAATGAGAGGCCGTATTTGTGGAGGTCTAATGATTTTGGTTAGAGAAGAACCAAAATCCAGCTTAGTATTTTTAGTTCTAAAGGTTTCATGCGCACACATTATTTTATGTCGCTATAAATTATGTCACCAAAATTCCATCATAAATTAATATGATCCTTGGAATTTTGCAGTCATAACTTAAAACATAAAATAAATCACATAAGACATGCTCAAAATTTAAAAATTGCAACATGCTTATTCAGTAAATAATCAAAGCAGATAGGCATGCTTTCCTATTATTTACTAGTGCGCACATAGTAAATCACATCATACGAGAAAACAATTAAATAAACAAATAAATATTTCTCGTGGCCCCTCAGATGCGATTACAAATTAATTCCTATCTATTACAAGGCTTTAGAATAATACAGATCTTCAGAATTGGGCTCCCACTGAAAGACTGCAAAACTGGTAAACATATCGGGCCTAGGATTAGGGTTTGCATGAAAACCTAATTAGGGTTTCCAAAACCCTAACCCTAGCCGTCGGCCACCTTCCAGCCGCCGCAGCCGCCGGACCTCCACGCCAACCGCCACGCTTCTGCTGCGCCGTCGCCGGCCAGGGGGCCTTCGCCGGAGGGAGCGCGGAGAAGGGCGCCGCCGCGCAGACCCGTCGGGGTGCGGCCCAGCCGCGCGCGGCACAAACCCTAGGGTTTGCTGCTGCGCGCCGCCGCCACCCTCTCTCTCTGGATCCGCCGCGAGCCTCGCCCGCCCCCAGCTGCAAACTGACCGCCACCATCCCAGCCGACGCACGCCATGGTGGCCGGAGGAGGCGCGCGTGCGCACCGTGGGAAGCAGCCCAGCCGCGCGCGGGTTGAACCCTAGGGTTCCCTGCGCGCCGCTGCTTTCCCTGCCAGCGCCGCCGCTCACCGTCGTCGCCGCCGGCGGCTGTGCTATTACGTGGAGGGCCGCTGCTGCCGCCGCCGTCGTCTAGGGTTAAACCCTAGGCGACGCGTCTTCGTTCTTCGTTCTCCGTTCTTCGTCTTCCTCTTTTTTCTTTTTACAGATTTGAATAAAAAAAAAAACAAAAAATAGATCTATACAATCTATTACATTGAATTTTCCCTATCAAATCTAACCACGGATTTTCTCGTGGTGAAAAACAAAACCAAAAAAAACGAGAAGGCCACGAGAACAAAAACATTCATATCCATCCATGAACATACAAATTCATTTAATTGAATTTATTAAGGACAGAGCCTAAGAACTGGAACCTGGCTCTGATACCAATTGTAGGGTTTGAGTCTACGATTAACAACACGAGTTGTTATTCAAATCGCAGGATCGTTCTTAGGGTATCAAAATAAAAACAATTAAATAAACCATGCGAAGCCTATGCATGCTCCTACAATATTAATTGTACAAGGATGGATTAGGGTTTGTACCTTTTTCACCGTTTGATCTACAGGACAGATCGGAGTATGATAACGGTGAAGAAACGTTCAGATCTGAAGCGGAATACGAACAAAACGATGGCTTTCTTCCCTTTGAAGAAATCGATGGCTCTCTCTTTGTTCCTACAGATCTGATCTTCTGATCTGTATCCCTTGCTCCTTGGAAATCTGGTGAGGATTATTCTACCAAGTTGATTCAGCTGGAGGATTTGATCAGAGAAAATCCCTCCTTCCTGAATGCCCTAGCCGCCGCCCTCTCTCTCTGTATACTGAGATAATATGTTTTCACACATACAATTCTGATCTAGGGCTTGGCTTTTATAGTGTTAGGGTTTAATGAAAAACCCTAACCCTAATGGGCTTGAGCAGTGTGTGGGCCAGACCAGGGATCAGATGCAAATAATAAAGTGGGCCCTCTTTTATTAATTAATTCTCACATGTCCAACCCAGAACATTAATTAATTAATAAAGTATTGTTTTAACCTTCACCACGGTAACAATACTGACTCGCCCCTTTATTACCACGTTATTAGGAACGGGTTGCACCAAACTAACTTGATCCACATATTTAAGGTTTCAGACATTCATTAATTAATTTGGTTTATATGACAATCAACCACAATTAATTAATATCTTATTTCCTGAATAATACCACTCAACCTTTATCTCTTATGCTTGAACAAATCATTCAGCCTGCAGGACTTAGCATAAAGAACCTTGTGAGCTCATCAGGGAATGTCACCATCCTGAAACGGATATGTTACGATACATCCAGACTAAGCAGACCCCACACAAACTGCCAACACCCAAAATACGAGTATAAGGGTACATGTAAGACCCGCCACTATGGTAAATCAAAGTGCGGTCAACCTGTGTGTGCCTCTTATCCTTCAGTAAGGTTTAAGATCAAAGAAAGTATATTGGGATCTGGCTCGTTCATATGTCAATGAGAACGGCGCATCCCACTGTTGATCCCATCAATACATAAGAATGTACCGACACATCAAGTAGCCAGGATAAGCCCACTTATGAACTGATGTGCCGCAGCTTAAACCGACAGTCTATCCAGGAACCGTCTCAGCTGTGATACTCTTTATATCTCGCTAGGTCAAGCGAACCATATGATCCTCTTGTGATCTACAACACACCATATGGCCATCCCCTTCCACGAGATAAGAGGATATTATAGTTCGTCGTATGTTCACATTATCAGATAGCGAGATTTGTTTAATGTATCAACATAATGAAAGCCAGTATACAAATGCTTGATCAATTATGCTTTTCAGTATACATATCCCAACAAGATATGCCTTTATCTCCAAATCAGATTCAGACTAGGAATCCCGCATGCACGTCGATCAGGGCTGTTTGGCATCGATTGCTGGGCCTGGAACATCTTCGTCGATCGACGAGCATTGGCAGCGATCGACGCGGCCTTTGATTCCGTCGATCTCCCTTTTCCCTTCGTCGAGCGCTTGGCTTTCTTTGCCTCGTCGATCGACGAGCCTTTCCATCGATCGACGAGGTGCTGAAATTGGGATCCTGATTCTTCTCTGTTTTTTCGACTAAAAACCTGCATGATTCATCAAACACGACATTCCAAGTACAAAATCCAATTCATGCACGAGAATGATACAAAAAATGATCTAAACACTACACAATCAGTCAAAGAACCGTAAGATAAGTTGGTGAAAATCCTAACTTATCATAGATCCATCAAAGATTCAGACGGTGACAGAGTGGAAGTCGCCGATGATGCCAAATGAGATTCGTAGTTTTTTTGGCTTAGCTGGATACTATAGGAGTTTCATCGAAGGCTTCTCGAAGATTGCGAAGCCGATGACACAACTACTCCAAAAAGGGATAAAGTTTTTCTGGACAAAAGAATGTGAGGAGAGTTTCCAGAAGTTGAAACAACTTTTGACGACCGCACCAGTTTTGGCAGTGCCAGAGACAGATAAGAACTTTGAGGTATACACCGATGCATCCAAGAACGGACTCGGTTGTGTTCTAATGCAAGATGGAAAGGTGATAGCTTATGTGTCAAGGCAATTAAGACCGCACGAGGTGAACTACCCGACTCATGATTTAGAACTAGCGGTCGTAATCCTCGCATTGAAAATTTGGAGACACCACCTCTATGGGGTTAAGTGTGCTATATTCACAGATCACAAGAGCTTGAAGTACTTCTTCGAGCAGAAGAATCTGAATATGAGGCAGAGGAGATGGTTGTAACTAGTTAATGATTACGATCTAACGATAAACTATCACCCAGGTAAAGCTAACTCAGTAGCCGATGCCTTGAGCAGAAAAGGAGAGGCTCAATTGGGTTGTATGTTTACCAGAGAGGGCAATTTGGTCAGAGAATTTGAGAAACTTCATCTGGAAGTAATATCGCCCTCAGAGAGAAGATGTGAGGTAGCAACTCTGACTGTCATACCGGATTTAAGAGAAAGAATTATTGAGGCACAGGGGAAGGACGTAGAACTCGAGAAGTTATGCCAGAAATTGAGAGTTAAGTCGGTGGGTGAATACCGATAGGCACCGGATAATGCATTGTTGTTCAGGGACAGAATCTTGGTGCCGAAAAATAAATATTTTAGAAACGAGATTATGAGTGAAGCTCATGATACGCCGTATACTGCTCACCCAGGAAGTACGAAAATGTATCAAGATCTGAAGACTAGGTACTGGTGGGATGGTATGAAAAAGGATGTAGCCTTGTATGTGGAAAAGTGCTTGGCATGTCAACAAGTCAATGCTTTACATCAGCAACCGTATGGGAAATTGCAGCCGTTAGACATTCCCGAGTGGAAATGGGAACACATTGCCATGGATTTCGTGACGGGTTTGCCAAAGTCACAAAAAAGAAATACGGCAATATGGGTAATAGTGGATCGTCTAACGAAGAGTGCGCATTTCTTGCCGATCCGAGTGACTTACGGATCAGACAAGTTGACACAGCTATACATCCGCGAGATTGTCAGATTGCATGGAGTACCAGTATCTATTACATCTGACAGAGACACAAAGTTTACATCTCGATTTTGGATGAGTATGCAACAAGAGTTGGGGACGCGCCTAAATTTCAGCACGGCTTTTCACCCGCAAACTGATGGTCAATCCGAGAGAACCATCCAAACTCTCGAGGACATGCTGAGGACAATGGTTCTCGATCGAGGAGGAAGTTGGGAGCCAATTTTGCCACTAATCGAGTTCGCCTACAACAATAGTTACCAGGCGACGATTGGGATGGCTCCATACGAAGCCCTATATGGAAGGAAGTGTCGATCTCCACTGTATTGGGACGAAGTGGGAGAAAGGCAAGTCATCGAACCTGACGCCATCAGTGAGATGATCGAAATTGTCCGTCAGATCCGAGATAGAATCAAGGAAGCCCAGAGCAGGCAGAAATCTTATGCCGATTCCAGAAGGGTCGAGCTACATTTTGAAGTAGGAGATAAAGTGTTTCTAACGGTCTCACCTTCAAAGGGAATCATAAGATTCGGAGTGAAAGGAAAGCTGCGACCGCGCTTTGTAGGACCCTACGAGATTTTGGAGCGCATTGGTCCAGTGGCTTATCGTTTAGCATTGCCTCCGAGCATGGGCAATGTGCATAACGTATTTCACGTGTCTCAGTTAAGAAAGTACGTGTATGACCCTAAACACGTGGTCCGACAAGATGAGATTGTTTTGAACTCTGATTTACGTTATGAAGAAAGGCCAGAAGCAATTTTGGACCGAAAGTTACAAGAGTTGAGAAACAAGTCAATTCCTCTTGTCAAAGTATTGTGGAGTCACCTTGGTCGAGAGGAAGCGACATGGGAATTAGAAGAGAATATGAAAGAGAAGTACCCCGAGCTTTTCGAAGCACTCTAGTAAATTTCAGGACGAAATTTTTATAAGGGTGAGGGGATGTAATACCCCGAGATTAATTAAGCTAATTAATGGCATAATTACTTTAATAGAATAATTTCCATTCCATTTTGTGCAATATTTTGCAATTTGAATACAAGAAGTCGATTACCTAATTTGGGTTATGGATATGTTTGTAATATTTTAAGGATGATCGCGAATTGATCGGACTAATTTTCGGAGATCCATGGAGGGAAATATTAATTTGAGGTTGAATCTTAAAATATTGGAATTTCATATGGTATAAATTAGAATTATTAAGAATATTGCATGGAAGGGGACAAGTGTTATGTTGCATGTGTGAGGGAAGACACTAGGCAAAGAGGAGATTATACATTTGTTATAGAAAATACAAAAAAGAAACATAATTCTCTCTCTCTCCTCTCTTGCTTTTTTTCCGTCGCACACCACCCCCTTCCCTGCCCCAAACCCTTCGCGCCACCCATCTTGCCGGCGACATTCAGGCTGATTCCGACCAGCCCAGACCGAGCGACCACCACCATCGGAAAGCTCTTCCTTCAAGCTTCGTTTTGACCTAAAGTAGGCGCCGTAAGGTTGAGGATCGGAGGAGTTCTCGTAGAGAGAATTTAGGCCGCCGGAGGGGTAAGGATCCGATTTTCAGATTTTGGTAACTCGTTTATCTGTGATTTTCTCGAGTCTAGACTTATACATTCTTGTTCCTTACGACTTAGGAAACATTTTGGGACCCTGTGCTTCGAGTTTAGACGCCGGAAAAACGCACCGCCGCCGCCGCCGTCTCTTTTCTTTCCGGTGAGTTTCACCCACCTCCTTTTTCTGTCGTTTTTCTTGCTTTGAAGCATGTATTCGTATTTCCCTTGAGCCTAGGACCTCGTATATGTAATTGCATGTTGGTTTGGGGGTTTAGATCGGAGGTTTTTTCGGAGTTTCAGGAGCTGCCGGCGCTGGTCAACGTTACCGGCGTTGGTTGATGTGCCCGATGACGGTTGTGTGTCAGGCGTCAGTTTCCGGCGAGGCCTGTACGGCTGTTTTCTTCATTCCCCTCTACTGTGTATATATATGTGTATGTTGTGGCGGGCAGAGGCGGATGTATGTTGATAAATGGGGGTACACTTGTACCCCCAAAATTTATTTTATTGTTATTAAATTATATATATTTGTTATTATTTATATATTTTTTTTTATTATTTTTTATATAATGTACCCCCAATTTAATTTTATTTATATATTGTATCCTCAATTATTAGTTTCTGGATCCGCCTCTGGTGGCGGGTCTTAAAAAAAAAAAAAAAACAGATAAAGGGGAGGGAGCAACTTCCTCATTCTTTCTCTCTCTACTTTATATATATATATATATTGTATGCATTTATTATTCTTTTTCTCTCTCTACTATATATATGTTGTTGTGTATATATGTATATATATCACTTTCCCTCTCTTGTATAGTCTCTCTCATGTGTTATATGTATGTATATTATTCTCTCTTCTCTCTCGTATAATATGTATGTACATATATAAAAAAAAAATTAAAAAAAAACTTCTTTTTCTTTCTCTTATTACATATGGATATTTTATATTATTATTATTATTATTATATTATATTATATAACATCATTATTATATTTCAATACATATATATAACGTTTTTATTTTTATTATTTATTTAAGGTATTTAATTATTTTATTGCTGTTGATTAGTTTATGAAAGCGGGTGTCGGAAATTGAAGTTGGAATTAAAGGTTGGACTGGGCGAAGTAATTATTCGGAATTTATCGAGTTAGATGTCGGTCCTAGGTCCTGTTATTGTCATGTTTCGTCAGCTAGGTCTGATTTGGAATCTAGTTACTCGTCCTAATTAGAAATGTTTGATGTCATTGAAGGTGTGAGATAAGGAAGAAAGCTCGTTCTGCTCAATTTACGAGAACACATCTAATTCATTAAAGCCTAACACCCGGTGGGAACTATTTTAGTATAAAAATAAAAATGTGATTTTATTTTCAAAACGTGTGAAAATAACTTGTTTTAAACTGATTGCTATGCAAAGTTTTGTGCTATTATATCTGTCCTTTGATTGTCCGCTAACAACAGAGAGTTGTTAATAAGACAAGAACCATGTACGTGGAGTACTTGCGCTACTCTTATTAATTGCGAGAAAGGCTAGCAACCTTATGTTTATGAGCTCGGGTAAATCGGCGGGACCGTAAGCCCTTTATGAAAAATAACTTATAATCTAAATACGATCGGATCTCGATGTTGTGTGTTCCGAGATTAGTGCACTTAGATGATAGTGGGTTGAGTGTGAATTCATTCCTGACTAATCATCGTAACTTGGGAGTGGGCCAGCTTCCAGTTACACCACGATATACAGATATAATAACATGTTAGTTAGCCGCGACAAAATAAAATGATTTAGATAACACGGTTCATTTCAACAAAACCCCGTGTTTATCTGTGTGAGTTGCATAGCATTCTTATATAAATTGTATATTTTCGGGCACGTTTCCAAGGGGTACGAAAGTACTCAGCCCCTAGTATTATTTCTAAAATACACAGGTTAAGCGAGCAAGGATGGAGAGGTGGCGGTATAAAGTATGAAGCTAAATTCTGAAGATTCAAGATCCTGTGACATGCATCTTCATATGCATGTCACCACCACGTTACACACACCGTTGCACCGCTCTCTGAAACTATTCCTTCCCTGATCTTATCTACTTTTGAAAATCTAAACATTTGAACTATCTTTATCTCATTTTGAAATACTTAATTTGAAGGTTAAATGTAAACTCTTAGAAGTTACATTTTCAGATGTTGAAGTCTTCCGCTGTTTTATCTTTAAATTATTTGAAAGTTAGGTAACCATGACTATGACGTGCCTCGGAATTGGGAAGGTTAAATGGAGGCGTTACACATTCACTACCGAGCCTTAAACACCGCCACGTGCAAGGATCATTTTCCTCTTTCCTTCATTGATCAAATGCTTGATAGATTATTCGGTTACCTTTTTTATTGTTTTCTTGATGGTTACTCATGGTACAACTAGATAGTTGTGGCGCCTGAAGATCAACACAAGACTGCATTCACCTGTCCATACGGAGTGTTCGCCTACCGACGGATGGCCCTTTGGATTATGCAATGCACCGGCAACCTTCCAGAGATGCATGATGGCAATCTTCCACGACTTGATCGAACATGTTAGGGAGGTATTTATGGAGGATTTCTCAGTTATCGGTAGCTCATTCGATATTTATTTGCAGAATCTAGCTACTGTACTTGAGAGATGCACCGAGACAAACCTATGCCTCAATTTAGAGAAATGCCACTTCATGGTGCGAGAGGGAATTGTGTTGGGCCATCGAGTATCAGCTGAAGGACTAGAAATAGACCGAGCCAAAGTGATAGCCATTGAAAAGATGCCACCACCAACAAGTGTCAAAGCAGTCTGAAGTTTTCTAGGCCACGTCGGTATCTATAGGAGGTTTATCAAAGACTTCTCAAAGGTATCTCGGCCCTTGTGCAACCTGCTGGAGAAGGATGTTTCCTTCGTTTTTGATGACGAGTGCTTGAAGGCCTTTGAGAGACTGAAAGAGGCACTAGTGACTGCGCCGGTCTCGACCTCGCCAGATTGGGATGAGACATTCACATTGATGTGCGACGCCAGTGACTACGTTGTTGGGGCAGTCTTGGGGCAACTGAAGGGAAGACTCTTCCATGTGATTCACTACGCCGGCAAGAGTATGAATCCGACTCAATGCAAATACACCACTACGGAAAAGGAAATGCTCGTGGTTGTGTATTCTTTTGACAAGTTCCGGTCTTATCTGATAGGTTCAAAGACGATTGTCTACACTGACCATGCAGCCATCAGATATCTGTTCGCAAAGCAAGACGCCAAGACTAGATTGATCCGGTGGATATTGTTGCTGCAGGTGTTTTATTTGGAGATCAATGACAGAAAAGGGAGCGAGAATGTGATCGCCGACCACTTGTCAAGACTCGAGCCACCAGTTGAAGAGGATGATCAGTAGATGACGATCCGAGAGACGTTCCCCGACAAACAGATCGATGCTCTTAGGAATTTGAAAGAGACGTATGTGTCCAAAACACCTTGGTATGCGGATTTTGCCAACTACTTGGTCGGCGGCGTACTTCCTCCAGACTCTTCTCCATATGCGAAGAGGAAGTTTCTACACGACGTCAGATTCTACTATTGGGAGGATCCCTATCTTTGGCATAGATGTGCTGATGGAGTCATTTGCCGTTGTGTGCCCAAGTCCGAGTGGCAACAAATCTTCGAAGCCTGCCATTCATCTCCTAGTGGCGGTCATCATTCAACCAACCGGACGACATTCAAAATTCTTGCAAGTGGATTCTATTGGCCATCTATCTATGAGATCTGCCGTGGATGGCTTACGAGTTGTGATCGCTGCCAGAGGACCGGCAACATCTCGCGGAGGGATGAGATGCCACAGACTCCGGTTATTGAAGTCGAAATCTTTGATGTTTGGGGTATCGACTTCATGGGACCTTTTCCGCCATCCCAAGGGTTCTCATATATTCTATTGGCAGTGGACTATGTGTCACGATGGGTTGAAGTCGTACCAACAGTCACCAACTACTCCAAAGTTGTCATCAAATTCCTGCAAAAGCTTATGATGAGATTTGGAACGCCACGAGCCTTGGTAAGCAATGGGGATCCCATTTTTGTAACAAATGGCTAGCTTCTCTTCTTGCTTGGTACGGAGTCAAGCACCGCGTTACCACCCCCTATCACCCCCAAGGGAACGGGCTGACGGAGCTGTCCAACCGTGAAATCAAACAAATTTTGTAGAAAACGGTGAAGCAAAGAAAGGATTGGGCGGCAATACTTGATGAGGCATTATGGGCATACCGCACCGTCTACAAAACGCCCATTGGGACGTCACCATATCAGCTGATTTTCGGGAAGTCCTATCACCTGCCCATTGAGATGGAGCACAAGGCCTTGAGAGCAGTGAAAGAAATTAATCTGAATTAGAAGACGGCTGCAGAAGAGCGCGCCATGGCATTGAACGAGCTGGAAGACTTTAGGGATGAAGCCTACGAGAACAATGTCATTTACAAAACACGAGCAAAAAGGTTTCACAACAAGGGGAATCCTCCTCTTCAAATCCCGTATTCATTTCATGCCCGAGAAATTATAGTCAAAGTGGGCCGGACCATACACCGTAATCTTTCAATTTATGAATGGTGTAGTCGAATTGGCCGGCCAAGATGGGAAGAACTTCAAAGTGAACTGGCAGATACTTAAACCGTAGTACACCCCACTTCAAGTCGGAGCGGTGGAGAAGTACTACTTGAATAGCCCATGAAAGTACAAGTATTGTCGAGCTAGCGACATAAAACCAAGCACTGGTTGGGAGGTAACCTAACAGTTTACTGTTTTCTTTACTTCTGTTATTTTTTCAGTCTAGTTGAGTCATTAGGAGTTTGTATTTTCATTAAACTTTTCGAATTGTTTTTCGAGTCCAGTGTTTTATTGGGACCACGTCGATCTACGCCATTCTGCATCAATCGACGTGTGTTTCTTGGCCACGTTGATTGACGTCGTTTTGCATCGATCGACGAGAGAATTTTTGTCCACGTCGATCGACGGGAGGCCCTCGTCGATCGACGCGAGGTTTTTTGAGCGCGAACAGAGATGGGTTTTAAACCCATTTTACCTCATTTTTTTCTCACAACACACAAACGCACGGCGCCCTCTCTCTCAAAAATGCCCACCTCGAATTTTTCTCTTCAAACTCGCCGCTACAATCCACGGTATGTATCCTAGACCCTTCCACTTTGATTATTTCATGTGTTGTGAATGATTTGAGCATGATTTTGATGAAAATTGAACTTTGGAGCCCTAGTTTCAATTTTTGACTTTTTGTCAATTTCGTTGCTATTCGTTATGATTATTCGATATGGTTCGTTGTTCTAGTCGATATACTTGCTTTTGGAGATTTGTTGCTTGGATTTCGTTGAATATGACGCATGTTAGTTTGGGGGATAATTCCAATTGGGGTGTTTTTCTATTCCTGCCATTTTGGGGTGAAATTCTTTCGATTAAGGATGGAATATGCTAGGATGGAGTATGAATTGCATGAATATCGAACCAATTTTGTTTGGGTAGATGCATTTTGTGGATAATTGCAAATTTTTGTTGTAGAGATGTTTGGGAATTTTGTGAAGTACCATGATGAGTATTGACATTTTTCCTACTACCCTTGCAGTTCATTATGGACTTTCAACCCACCTTCGCCAACCGAGCTGCACAGAAATGATATAGAAAATTCACAAGCTCAGAGTTCACAGTCCGGCAGACACTTTACCCATGCCCTGAGACGATGAACACGCTGGGGATTCGAGCTGATGTGGAGGCCCTATTGGAGAAAGTCAATTGGAGTGCATGGATGACAGCGCGGTGGCCGACATACCCATCGCTTGTGCTGGAATTTCTTGCATCACTCCATGTCTACGAGGTTCAACTGGAGTCGGAGCCTACCACCATCTCCTTCCAGCTTCTGAATGAACACTATGAGATACCGAGGGATGTGCTCGAAGACATTTGGGGAGTCAAAAAAGGGGGGATGGTTTTCTTCCCCCGGATTTTGACATTGCCCGATTTTGGAGCCAGATTGCTGCTGAAGCAAAGGAGGATTTACGAGAGTTTGACTCGGGAAATTTGAAAGAATCCTCCATCGAAAACCTAGTTTTCCGCTACCTTCAAAGATGCATGGGGGTGTCTATCACCGGCCGACATGAAAGCGCCAAGGCGAGAGTGGGGGAGCTGTACGCCATCTGCTGCATGCTGACAGGAGAAAAGTTCAGCTTCGCAACATTGGTCATGGACCACTGGAGGCATCAAATCAAGGCCACCAAAGGCAACATTTAGAGCGGGGGATTGATTACCCCGATTGCGGAGCACGTGGGGGTCGACTTGACTGATAATGCTGCTATCGAGGATGACAACCGAGGACTTAAAACCGAGCATCTAGTTCGGATGTTGTTGCTTTCACCCCGGGAGGCAGGTTGGTCTTTGCTGATGTACAATGGGGACTGGTTCCCACTTCTGCAGAGGGAGCTCACGCACGTCACAGATTATCACTTCCGTGATAACTGGTTGATGAGCACACCCGCCCACATGCGGCTCATGGTTGGATCATGTGGAGGACCCGATACCTCAAGACTTCGTCACTGACCGCTGACTCAGCCGGACCAGCGACCGCCACGGACCCCCCCCCCCAGCAGAGCACGAGGATGAGGAGCACGATGGAGGTGGAGAGGAGATTCTGGACAAGACCAGTGGACCTTGTTCAGCCACTTGGCGGGAGAGTCTTCATCTTCCGGGGTGGATCTGGCGACGATCTATCAGTTTATGCAGCAACAGGCTGCTTTGCATACAGAGGACCACACCCGGCAGGCAGAATTTTGCCAGCACGTGACCACGAGGCACAACACCCTCGACATGCAGATGCAGAGCCTCCTCCTGAACACCCAGCCTGACTCAGTCTACCTCCACCGCCAGTGTGAGCGCCAGGACCGCCGGTGGAGACATCCCGTGTGGCCATCTCCTGATGTAGAGATGGAGGATCCTCCGGAGGAGGAATGAGGTACCGTTTCCTTTTTCCTACCTAACTTTCAAACTTGTACACTCCTTCGAGTGAACCAAGTTTGGGGGGATGAGGATCGAAAAAGGGAAACGTTTGTTTTATTTTTATTTATTTAATGCTTTATTTTATTTTTGATTTTTTTCCTTTTGTTTTCATTTTTGTTTTTTCTGAACCATCACCATCCTTGTTCTTTTGCTTCAATGTGAATAATTTCTCTCTGCAAGGCTTTTCACTCAAATTAGTATTTTGAACTCTTGATTTGTGGTACTAGTTCTAAATTGAATAGTCTTGAGCATTATTTTAGGAGCTTTTGAAATAGGGCAGTCGGAACTACTTTTGATTATGTTGGTGTTGAGAATGATGACTTGTCTTTCCTTGAATAAGAATTGTTGATTGATAATCGAGATATTTGCTGATTGAGAATGATAATCTGTGTGATAGAGTAGCCGATGATAGGAGCTATTTTGCTTGATAAGTTGATCTTTGAAATATAAATTTTTGCATGATAACTGTTCAAAATTGGGTAATTATTGAGGAGTAACAAAAAATTTAACCGTGTGTGAAATTTGAGCCATATTCTCGTTTGATGAGTGACAAGGTTATTAGACTTACTTCCTAGAATTTGACGAATTTCTCTCTTGAGGTTGCATTAAGTGTGGTAATAGGGTGAAAATGATTTTAGGCATGTTCTTTCGTAGCCCATCTCCCATACACTAACCTTTAATTTCCACTTGCAGCCCCTTTGAGCCTTGAAAAAAATTTCTTTGATTAGAAGGGTTGATGAATAAGAGGATTGTGATTTATTGGATGGTGTTAATTGTGGGATTGTGATATGAG
This sequence comes from Plectranthus barbatus, assembly GCA_026898455.1. Lineage (NCBI taxonomy): Eukaryota > Viridiplantae > Streptophyta > Magnoliopsida > Lamiales > Lamiaceae > Plectranthus > Plectranthus barbatus. The sequence continues at coordinate 18,901 of JAPKLW010004419.1, forward strand.
GCCGTGTGCAAAAATAGGGGTTCCCAAGGGTAAATTAAGAAAAAGTGAACATTGGTGAAAAAGAAAGAAAAGAGAAGAGAAAAATGAGAAAAACTCAAATGTTGTAGTTCATAAAAGTTTGAAACAAGTTCTAAGGGACCCTGAAAATTATAAAAGACCTTTTAGGTAAGCCACATTACAACCAAATTAAGACCTTTCTGATTCCCTGTAAAGCCACACTAACAAGCCGTGGAGAGATGAGAAATTTGTCAAACCTATGGTGAGGTAAACTAAAACTTTGAATGAGTGAATCACAAACCCTTTACTTGATTGAAAGATGAGAGCAAACACTGCCCGATGAGGTTCTTCCTCAATAATTTAACAATGAGAATTTGTTTGGATTGCATGATTTTTGTGAATAAGTGATACTTAGATTGCAAAAAAAGCTTGTGAAGCATTGCACACTTGTATCTGCACTTGATTCGATTTCTTTTCTGTAAAATGATAGAGGATGATCAATGGTTTAAGTTTGGGTTAGTTGATAAGTTAGTGTTTCTACCAACTTATCTAGTTGTTCTTTGACTGATTGAGTGATGTTCAGATTGTTTTTAGTGTCTTTTTCATGCATGGATTGGCTTTTGTACTCGTAATATCGTGTTTGGGAAATCATGCAGGTTTTTAGTAAAAAACAAAGAAGAATCGGAAAAGTGCTCGAAGTTCCAGGTCTACGTCGATTGACGCTAGGGCACGTCGATCAACGCAGACATCTAGGTGGAGCGATCAACGAGAGGAAGCAGAGATCGACGGAAGATGCGGAAACAAAGCTCACGTCGATCGACGCAAGGTGTGCATCGATTGACGAGGGTGTTTCAAGGGCATCGATCGACGCTGTTCTCCAACGATTGACACGACTGCGGGATTTCCAAATCTAAACCTGATTTGAAGATAGAGAGATATCTAATCCTAGATGTTGTTTGATACATCTTTCATTATTATAAATAGCCATGTAAAAATTCGAATATAAGTGTGGAAATCAGTAGAGCAATTAAGAGAGTTTAGAATTGAAGATTTTAGAGATTTCCAAGAGTTTTAGAGTTTATGTTAGAAGACAAAATTTTGTGGGAAGACATTCAGACTCAAGTTTTTATGCAATTCAGGTTTTATTTTTCTATAATGAACATTACTATGAATATGTGTAACTAACTTCCTTTTCAGATTTTAGGGTTTCGAACTATCAATGTATGCATGTTTGATTGATTAAATTATTTTCCCTTTCCCATCGTAGTTTGTGAAATCTTTTTTTATTCATAATCTTGAGTTTGTTGGTCACATCTTAGGATTAATTAGTAGATTACTTGAGACGTAACTGTAATGGTTTTCAATGGAAAGAGATTTTCACAATATAATTTGATTTCTTGTCGTAACAGAAGGAGATAAGTTATAGGAATAGATCCGTAGAATTATGGGGTTAATTAGTATATCTTGAGACCGAGCGGAGATAGGTAATTAATTAATCTACTTTATGAATTGTCCAACAAAGAAGTTCATAATACTTTTTCTGATGTTTCACTACGAAGAGGAATTAAATTGGGAATTAATCAATTCATTCATTCATGTCATACTTGATAGGTAGATATCCCTGGAATCTGTACTTCTCATAATCTTTCATCAAAAGTATTTTAATTTCCTGTTTAATTTTAATTTGCAAGTATTACGATTTTTCGTAACAGCAAAACCAAAATTTGATTTTCCTAACCAGTGTTTTGAGAACTTACGTTTTAGTATTTAAAGTTTTTCAATACTTCTTTCCCCTGGGATTCGATAATTTTATTTGCCACTATATTATTAGCTTTGCTAATACACTGTTAAATAATTTTGGTGATCACAGACACAAGCTCTCATAGAGGGATGAGGATTTTAGGAAATCCTTCGAAATGGGGACTGTTATGTGACAACTTATGCTCATCTATCAGCAAATGATAGAAGTGGCCAATATAAATTATCATATGTGTCATTGGAGTAAGAGTTAAACTTAACCATCGCAAGTATAAGCTTATGATGGCTCTCGATGATGCAGTCCATGCTTACCTGGCTAACTACATTTATGCCAGCTACTGGAGATTTTTAGAGGAATTTCTTAGTGATAACCTCCAACACATTCACAAAAACTGTCATGTTCGAGCTTCTGGTCAGTTACTTGTTGGAGAAGTGGCTTGCAGACGTTCCCCAATTCCAAAGCCCACTGATCAGGCCTAAGGAATGTACCTCACTCTCTTTCCATGACAACATTGAAAGGGAAGCAACTAGCCCAGAAAGAGAACGACAACTATGTAGGGTTTGAGTCTACGATGGACAACATGAGTTGCCATTAATTATATTCTTGCCAAGGATCGTTCTTAGGATGCCAGGAATAAATTTCAATTAAATAAACCATGCGATCCTATGCATGCTCCTACAAATTAATTGCAGAGGATGGAATTTAGGGATACCTGATCTTCACCGTTTGATCTACAGATCTAGATCGGAGAATAAAACAATGAAGTAAACTTAGATCTGAGATTGAACGCCGGCGATGGACAGTTGTTCCTACAGATCTGAACTTCTGATTTGTTCCCTTGCTCCTTGGAAATCTGGTGCGGATTATCTACCAAGTTGGATCCGAGATCTGGAGAAATCGATCAGTTCCTCCCATAGATCAGCCGCCGTCGTCTCTCCCTCTATTTTTCAATATACTGAAAAACCACTACTGATCTGATAGAGAGAAGGCCTATATATAGTGTTAGGGTTTTGAGAAACCCTAACCCTAATGGGCTTTGAGCAGTTCATGGGCCAGACCAGGGACCAGATGCAAATAATAAAGTGGGCTCTCTTTATTAATTAATCCTTCCTTGTTCAACCCAGAACATAATTAATTGATAAAACATTGTTTTAACCTTCACCACGGTAACAATGCTGACTCGCCCCTTTATTACCACGTTATTAGGAAGGGGTTCCACCAAACTAACATGATCTACATATTTAAGGTTTTAGACATTCATTAATTATTTTGGCTTATGATAATCAGCCACAATTAATTAATCTCTTATTTCCTGAGTAATACCACTCACTCCTTTTCACTTATGCCTGAATTAAATAATTCAACCTGCAGGATTTAGCATAATTAACCTTGTAAGCTCCTCAGGGAATGTCACCATCCTGAAACAGATATGCTTACCTAAACGTCCAGCCTAAGCAGGCCACACACATATTGCCAACACCCAAAGTACAAGTAAGACTCGCCACCATGGTAAATCAAAGTGTGGTCAATCTGTGTGTGTCCTTTATCCTTCAGTTAGGTTTAAGATCCTAGGAAGTATGTTAGGCATCTGGCTCATTCATATGTCAATGAGAATGGCACATCCCACTGTTGATCCCATCAATACATAACCATGTACCGACACATCAAGTAGCCAGGATAAGCCCACTAATGAACCGATGTGCCGCAGCTTAGACCGACAGCCTATCCAGGGACTGTCTCAGCTGTGATACTGTTTATATCTCGCTAGGTCAAACGACTCATATGATCCTCTGTGATCTCCTACACACCATATGGTCATCCCTATAGGCGAGATAATAGGATATTATGGTTCGTTGTATGTTTGTTTCATCAGACAGCGAGCATTGTTGCAGCAACATATATGAAGACCAGTGCACAAAACACTTAATCATATATGCTTTTAGTATATAATCCCAACAATCTCCCACTTATACTTAAAGCATAATACCATTGCTTTATCAAAGTATTAAGTGTGTATATACTGTGAATCACTCCCATTGCATTCACGTTACCTCTTGTCATGATTTCTCGTATGATGTGATATTACACATCCTATGTGTTTCACCACCTTGTGAGTCTTGGGTTCCCTTAAGTTTGTCATTGCACCAACATGATCACAATTTCATGTAATTTTATTAGGCAAAATCAGAACACACACCTCTAGAGGATAGCACCAGAGTTATACTGCTTCTTGCAAAGCTAATGAAGCTATCAAAAACTCAGCCTTCATACCGGAATCTGTGACACACTTCTATGTTAGACTCCTATAACTCCTCCTCCAAGGCCAACACATAGTTAGAGGTCGATTTCCTTTCCTTATGATCCTCCTGGATATCCGATGCCATTCAACTCACAAGGCTCATTCATTAACCAATGTGCCTATCCAGAGTTGAACTGATATCTGTTTAACATGCTTATAGCAGTACAGATATCTAACTTCGTTCATTTACAATATAGAAAGAGAACAATCTTTCTTGCTATGAACGACTCACCACAGAATCAATTTAAGCGACTTGAGATACCTGAACATCCTTTTCTTGTGACAACACAAGACTTTAATTCAAAAGATGTTTCAAAATCTCATAAGTCCTACTTCTGAAACTATTCGAATAACCATCCTTTATGCCTGATAATATCTCCACACCGTTTCCGAATGTGAAAATACCATCTACATAATGTGCAAGGAAAACTACGCTTTCGCTGACACATAATTGGTACATGAAACTCTCATTCTCGATAGATGATCACTGTAATTTCTACAGATTAATTATAGAAATAGTGGCAAATAAATTTGTAAACCCTAAAGTTATCGATCCAGGGGAATGAAGCAACGAAAAACCTTAAGTACTAGATCATAAGTTCTCAAAATACTGGTCAGGAAAATCAATTAAAAAGTTTTGGTTGTTTTGAAAATCGCAATACTTGCTAATGAAAATTAAACAGGAAAATTAAAAGGCTTTTGGATTCAGATAAGAAGAGCACAGATTCTAGGGATATCCACCTATCAAGTATGACATGTATGAATGAATCGATTAATTCCCAATTTTGAATTCCTCTTCGTAGTGAAATATCAGAAAAGTATTACGAACTTCTTTGTTGGACAATTCGTAAAGTAGATTAATTAATTACCTATCTCCGCTCGGTCTCAAGATAAATTAACTAACTCCAAAGATCTACAGATTTATTCCTACAATCAATCTCCTTCAGTTACGACAAGAAATCAGATTATATTGTGAAAATCTCTTTCCGTTGGAAACTATCACAGTCACGTCTCAAGTAATCAACTAGATAATCCTAAGATGTGATCAGCAAATCAAGATTATGAATAAGCAAAGATTTCACAAACTACGAAGGGAAAGGGAAAATAATTCAATTAATCAAACATGTATACATTGATAATTCGAAACCCTAGAATCTGAGGAAGAGATTAGTTACACATATTCATAGTAATATTCATCATAGATAGATAAAACCTGAATTGCATAAAAACTTGAGTCTGAATGTCTTCCCACAAAAATATGTCTTCAAATATAAACCTAAAAACTCTTGGAATCTCTAAAATCTGAAATCTGGAATGAGGAATGATTGGGTATGCTTGGGAATTCTGAAAAATCTAATTTACAAAGTTATATATAGAGGTGGAGGTGTATCAAATCAAATCTAGGGCTAAAGATATGAAAAATCTCGAATTTAGCCAATTTCCCGCGCCAGCAGGTCCACGTCGATTGACGCGGCATCCCCGTCGATCGACGTGGCTTCCAAATCACCGTCGATCGATGCTGATTGGCATCTGTCAACGCAGCTTCTCGCCCCCTCTGCGCGGTCTCACGGTTTTGGCCATAACTTCCTCTCCCAGACTCCGATTGACCCGATTCCAGTTGCGTTGGAGAGCTAACTCAAAGCATCATCCATTCTCATGCGCCAATAGCCCGAATTCCTCTTGTGGAAGAACTATTCACTGCTACTCTTACACGTCACTGCTTCCGGAACGAATTTCTCGTGAACTTAGGCCTAAAACCATACAAAAACACCAAAATGCGCATAATACCACCTGATATAGACTCATGCATAGAATATACATATAAACTCAATAAAACTACATAAAATAGTAGGAAAATAATATAGATAAGTGAGTGAAATAATGAACTTATCAAATCCCCCAAACTTGAACGTTTGATTGTCCTCAATCAATAGGCAATAAAGAAGTCAAAAGATTATGTGGTTAAAGTGCAATGCCTCACAAGATTCATCACAGTCAAGAACTAAGAATCCACTACCCACAAGAAATTTGAAAGAGACAAAAAATTCATCAACCGTGGAAGAACTCATAGGAAGTGTATCGCTCAACTCTCAAGTGTTTAAGGTAAAGATGAAAGCACTCAACAACATGTATGAAGAAATTTCAGCCATAGGCTTGCAGATTTTCTAATATCTCCACTGCTAGAATGTGCACACAAGTCTAGAATCAAAAAGTACTTTCGAAAGGTTGTAACGTAGGCTTTTTCTGATAAGGTAGGGAAATATGGCCAAGTGACTAAATCAATTGAGTTCATGACTCTCAGCATCTCCAACCACTATCTATAATCATCCACCTTATCTCCTCATATACATCAACAAACTCACAATATATATATATATATATATATATATATTTTATAGCTCATATTGAATCTCTTATGCTCTTTTCGATAATTTTGTTTTCTTTTCTTTTCAGAGAGCTTATGAGAATTCTAATTATTTCTTTTGAGCTTCTTTTTGCACACATCTTTTCACCACTAATTTATCATTTCTTATCTCCAACTCACTTTCAATCAACCCCACACGTACCACAACTCAAGACACGAGTGAGACAATACTTTTCTTTATCTCATAGACAAGGAAAGAAAAATTGTACAGGCTCAAAGTGGCTAACTAGGGAAAAATTTATTGTGAAGGGACAGTGTTTAGGATATTGGGTTAACAAAGATGGCCTAATATCATTTCCTAAACTTGTGCACACTATGCGGTCTCAACACAGAAAATAGGCAAGTTCTAGAGAAATCAAAACACACATGTGAATCTCACATCAAACGAAATAAAGGCTCAAATTCTCACACAAGGATTCAAAAAATTTCTTCCACAGTCAATTTCAAATCAGCTCAATCATCATGCTAGTATATGTGTCAAATCAGTCCTATCATGTGGTATTCTACATTCATAGGTATCTAACCACAATCTCAATCAATTCAATACTCAACCCTCAATCAATTCTAATCTCACAATCTCGTTCAGGTTATCTCAAAACTCAAAAAATTTCCCCACAAAATAGCATAAAATAGAAAGGTGCAAAAAATTAAAGACAGAAAGCAGAATAAATAAAAGATAGGACGTTCCATCTCTTGTCCACATCCCCCCAAACTTATTTCCAACTCGAAGAGTGGAATAAGTTTGAAAATCAGACAAAAGAGGGAACGATACCTGGTAGTTGATCTCAGACATCAACTTTTTTATCCCCCGGAGTCTTCAATCACCATCAGGGAGGTCGGGTCCAGGCATGTCCTTTCGCGACCTCCTTTCCATCTTTGTTCTTGATAACTTGCATCCCCCATTTCTTGGTGTCTTTTTCCAGAAGGACCTTGTGTGTGCAAAATGAGGGGCTGATCCCCTTGATGTCTCTCAATGTCCCCCCAATGGCGGACTTGTACTTCCGTAGAACTCGTAGTAATTTTTTCAACTCCCCATACCTGAGGTGTGCCGGAAGAATCTTGAGTTCCAGAACCAACGGATCAGAGTTACATTGCAGTTTTCCCCAATTTGCGTCGGTTGACATGGATGAAACTGTCGCAATCCCTTTTCTACGTCGCGCTGCTTCTGCCGATGAACTCTCCGTAGCTGACTTCCTTCGTGCGTCGATCGACGTGACTGTTGCGTCGATCGACATGGCTCCTAAGGTTGCATCGATCCATGCATGGTGTGCGTCGACCGACGTGGAGGCAGTTCCACGTTTTCTCTTCTATTTCTGGCTGCGTCTGCTTGGAAATTGCTCCCGTTTGTTCTCTTTTTCATGTGTTATTCCCTCGGGTACATCCAGCTCCATCACCAAATCCACAAGCTCATCGTCCACCTTATCTAAGTCTGAAGACAAAAATAAAGAGTGTAGTAAGCAGTTCTCCAGAAAGTCCGGATCAGTTTTAAGAGAAGAAAAGGGAGAGGAAATCACCGGATTTGAACAATTGATCATGTGGCACTCTTCCTGGTAGCTCCCTTCATTACGCTTCTGCACTGCTTTGTAGATGGGGAAGGTGACCGACTCGTCATTAACTCAGAATGTCAGTTTGCTGTCCCGAATGTCAATCAATGCTCCAGCAGTCTTCAAGAAAGATCTCCCCAAGATAAGCGGGATGTTGTGGTCTTCTTCCATATCAAGTACCACGAAGTCTGCTGGAATGATGAAGTCTTTCACCTTCACAAGTACGTCTTCCACGATGCCTTTCGGGTAAGTGACTAATCGATCGGCCATCTGAAGTGAGATTGTTGTGGGCTTGATGCTTCCGATCTTCAACCGCTTGAAGATTGACAGTGGCATTAAGTTTATGGATGCGCCGGAATCGCAAAGGACCTTCCCAAAGGTCTCTCCTCCAATGACGCAGGGGATCTTGAAGGATCCCGGGTCTTCTCTCTTCAGCGGCATCTTTTTCTGAATAATCGTGCTGCACTCCTCGAATAAGTTGACCCTCTCGTGCTCCACTTGGTTCTGATTCTGATTCTTGGGGTTCATCTGAGTGTTGCTCGGAAGTTGCCCCGGCTTGTGCTGGGCTCCGAGGGCTGTTGGGATTGTATACTGAAAGCATATATGATTAAGTGTTTTCGT
>JAPKLW010004420.1:0-27532 GCA_026898455.1 Plectranthus barbatus
ATTCTGTTCTTGGTCTTCAGGAGGATGCTGATTACGACTAAGTCCAAGCTCTTAGTTGTTTTCATTCAAGTGGCATCTCTAGCTCACTGATGGTTACTACTGGCGGAACTTATCCCTTAATTGTCTAAGGAAATGAGTCCCAGCTCTCATTTCAATTTGCCAGCATAAACCATCAGTTCAAGCGAAATTGGGTCCCAGCTCTCAATTTCAAGCGATGATAAGAAGTGGATTTCTTGAAGAGAAGATGACGCGGAATAAAATTGAGTCCAAGCTCTCAATTTTCTTATCCTTCGAGTTGTCAGCAGACAACTGGCGATTTCCTACGACTGACTCAGGTGCCAGTCGTAAGTACCAGTTGTCAACTGGTAAGGAGGCCATACTGACAGGGGGAAGTATTCAACTGGCATATAACTGTTGACCAGTTATACTACTGATGACCAGTTGAGTCCCAGCTGTATCAGAAAAGGCGGGATTGTTCAAATCTGACTTGCGTGTACAGCCCTCAGAATTTAATGCGGCATTTAATGCCACATTTAATGTGCACAGTGTCTGCGCAGTCCGACGCTTGGGTGCCACCAATCGCTGCGTGCCACGTCAGCCCCACGGCGTAGCCCACGTCAGCACGACCGCGCACGTCGCACAGGGAACCGGGCCTGCTGATGACCGTAGATTCTGACTTGCTGAGAATTCATCCCGGTCGTTTAATCTTGCATGGCCCCAAGTATAAATACCCGATCACTTCCTTCGGGTTAACCTTTATGTTTCCCTACTTTCAGAACCCTATCTTCAAAATTCTCTCATCTTCCCTTGAGATTTTCTGAAACTTGAACATTTTCTGAAGTCATGGCATCATCTTCTCAACCTCCAGCTGACAACCCTACATCTACATCATCCCAGCCTGGTTCACCAAATCTACCCCTCGCTGAAGCCCATATGCCGACATATACTGGCATAGTGAAGATTGAAGTTGTCGATTACACATATCCGTTCGCCCGACTGGTTCAGTTGAACAGACCGGCGACCAGGGGACAGCTCTCAAACGCACAGGTTAGGGCTGCTCAGGTCCAGAAAGAGAAAATACTGAATGCGAAATTGGCCCTGAAAAATTACGGGGAGGAGCTGATGGAGATGATTGACCGAGAAGATCTCCGACAGTACCTGACGGCGACACCCCAAACTTTTCATCCACACATGGTAGCCGAGTTCTACGCTCGGGCCGTGATAGCTGACGACAGGAAGTCTTTCACAACTTCCGTTTTTGGTCACTTGATCACCGTCACTGCGGAATACCTCGCCGATCTCTTCGGACTGAGAAATGAAGGAGAAGATGTGGCCACGTATCTTCAGGATGATACGGCGGAATTCCGGAGGAGGTGGGCGCAGTGGAAGAAGCCAGAAGTCACTGCCTTCCGGACTGGCATGAAGAAGTCCGAGATGGAGGAGTACTGGCAGATGGTGTGCGACATTGTAGTTCGCACGCTACAATGTGAAGTCGGCTCGTACGCCGAGTTGAGCCTGCGAAAGTTCTCCGTGATGTGTGCCCTGGTGGATGGAATTCAGGGTAACTGGGCCGAATTTTTCTTTGGCCGGTTGCTGGAGAATGTGGCGCGGAACATCATCGTGCCAACGGAAGGAAGATTTGCCCACGCCGTATCCTTCGGGCTGAGGATCAGCCACATCCTGGAGATGGAATTGGGTGATGGCGTGGATCAGGGGGAGCAGCTGGTTGGTTCCGACTTCATACCAGCCACGAAGGCGAAGCTGCCTCACCCAGATTACAAGAAGCCACGAAGGCTGAAAGGGAAGTCAGCAGTGGACCCTGCTGAGGTCGTTTCTGAGGAGGACTCAGAAGACCTGGGAGAGCAAGTGCCAGCTGTGGCTCTCCCACTGACTGAGGAGGCAAGGGCTCAGTTGAAGAGGAAGCTGGAGACGGAGTCTCTTTTCGAAACCATGGAAGGCGCGGTGGCTGAGGCGACTGGTGTCCACCCACGGGACGTACAACTGGTACCAGTCACCAAGAAGCCATCCCACAAGAAGCCCAAGACCTCCCAGCACCAGCAGCCACCATCAGCTGTTGCATATGACCCTGAGTCTGGGAAGATCTCCATCCCAGTCAAGAAGTCCGTCTTGGGACTGACTGAGGAGGAGACCCTCGAAAGGATGACTCGCAAGAGGAAGCGAATCCAGACCAGAGCTCAGAAGCTGGTAGAGCAGGCGAAGAAGGAGCAGCAAGCCTCCATAGTCAGGAAGAAGCAGGCCCAGGCAAGGCTGAAGGCCTTGGCCGACCAGCAGAAGAGGGAGGCGGAGCTGGCAGCCAGGGATGAGAGGTTTGCCAAGATAAAGGCAGAAACAGAGGCCAGGCGCCAGGCAGAGCTGGCTGAACAGATGAGACTGGCGGCCAAGGGCAAAGGTAAAGCGCTCGAAATCTCAAGTGCCGGCCGACCAGCACCAGCCCCACCAGGCGAGCTCCTACCTGAAGAAACCTTTGAACGCCTGCTGGTGATGGGTACTGACGAAGACATTATGTCTATCGTGGACCAGTACCAGGAGAAAGAGGAAGGTACTGGTGGAGGTGAGGACGACCCACTGGCTGCGCAAGGGGAAGCCAGTGGAGGAGCTGCAGAAGACCCACTGGCCGCGCAAGGGGGTGCCAGTGGAGGAGAAGAAGAGCGGGCGACCACCCCGGTTCAACTGGCGAGCTTCTCGGATGTCAGTTCTGAATCCGAGGATGAAGAGGAACCAAGGGCTGAGGAGCCAGAGCAGGAGCCAGCTGCGGAGGTGACTCATTACTCAATGGTGCAGAGGATGGAGCCAAGGGATCTGTTCCCAGACATTGATGATAAGGCTCATCATCCTGCCAGTCGCCCCCGATCCACAGATGCCTCGACATCAACTTTCGGGCGACCAGCAGCATTCTCTACATCACCAGTTAGGCGTGCACGAACTGAAAGGCGCCCTTATATGCTTTGCATCCAAGAGCATCAACTGGTTGATGAGGATACCTTCCAGGCTCGAGTGACAGGGGTGCACCGGTGGGAGCAGCGCGGGGAGATGGCTTTTTATAACTCAAGTGTGCCAGAGCCATCTGCATTCAACATCATACCCTTCAGCGGACTCCCACACCAGTCGGTCTATGCCTCTAGAATCACTGACTGGTGCCTGCCCCTGCAGCCAGTGGAATATTACAATTCCACTCTCTATGAGTATGCTGAGAACATCACGGTGGAGGTGGAAAATGCCGTCAATGACGAGATGATATCCAGCTACCGTAGGCTCTGGAGGGTGGATCCGGAACTATGTCTGGAGTTCCGGAGATGGCGGATTTTTGATCGATGCCAGCGCCTGCTGACTGTGGAGAAGCGGGCGGTTCTCTATGCCAGGCTGGGTCTTGGCTACTGGAGAGCGGAGGAGGAGTGGGCTAATGCTTTCATGGGCACTGATCCTGAGTACCCCCAGCAGCTGTCTACAAGGAGGATCAAGCGACGCTTGCTGAAAATTGCAGAGTATAGGCAGCTGACTGGAAGCTCCGGCCTCCCGCCACGGAAAAAGGTCAAGTTACCTTTCCTCCAGTTCCGAGTCACCAGTCGGGGGTACCAGCTGACGTACGCACTCCGACGCCTCAACGTGCTGGTTACCCTCCCGAGGATCCCTCCCTATCATGCTATCCTGTTCGACATGGCTGCCTGCGCCTTGCTGGTAGACCACATTGTGGAGGAGGATCCTTCTAGTGGTTTGTGGCTGACCCTTGCCGTCCCTCCTGTTCCTATTGTCTCGGGCGATCTCGTCCCTGATCATATGGACTGGCAAGTGGTGGATTTCACAGCCCCACCCATTTTTGACGAAGTCCAGCCAGCTCCAGCTGGGGTGCCAGTAGTAGAGCCAGCAGCTGCTGTATCAGCCGAGGAGTCAGCAGCAGCTGATGCACCAGTCTTGGAGCCAGCAGCAGCACCAGCGGAGGAGCCAGCCCCGATGGAAATATCAACTGCATCTGAACCAGCAGCGGCTCCTTCCGCAACTGATGCACCTTCCTCTTCCCTTGAAGTATCAGCACAGCCAATCTCCGAGATCCATCCCCCTGCGCAGCTTCTTGCAATCATTGATGCCAGGATGGACCAGCGCTTCGCCAGCTTCCGAACCGAGTTGACTCAACAAATGGAGTCATTCACCGCTGGAGTGTCCTCCTTTTTGGCGCGGATCCAAGAGGGGGAAAGTGCGAGAGCACGTGCTGAGGCTGAGAGAGCCCGTCTTGCTGAAGAGGAGAGGAGGATAGCTGCTGAGGAAAGGGAGAAGAGCAGACAAGATATGGCAGTGCTCACTGAGATCCTGAGGTCCTTAACCAGCAGAACTCAATCACCAGGATCATCTTCTCAGCCATAGTCTAGCTTCTTCATTTTGATGTAAGTATTTGTATCTCTAGACTAGTCAGTTTTCTATCCTGTACTTGTAACTGCAACATATTAATGGATTGACTACTGACAAGTTGATGACAATTCCTCATTGTCCAACAAATTGTCTGAGTATTTACATACCAGCTGAACTTACACTTCCAGTGTAATCAGCACCAGCACTCGTATCACACACTTTAAATCTTTTTGCTCTGATCTCAATTCTCATATTTTAAACGAGCAATATCCCTCTTTGTTTGAGGGGGAAGATTTTAGTTAGAGCTGATGTGAGGAAGTGGTTTCATGGGTTTAGATCTGATAGGTTTATTTTGTAAAACCCTGAAATAATTTGTAACTTTCCTCATCAGCTGAGTGCTCGCTGGTTAGGCTTTGATCGCACCAAAAAGGGGGAAATTGTTGGGAAATTTGGCTAAGTTTCCTCTCCCCAGTAGCTACTTGTTTAGATTCTAGTTTGGTGTTTTGGTGGATCAAATCCTAAGTCCTACCAGCGTCAGTTGTCTCTAGATAGCTCTAGATCTCAAATGTAAAGTCCTGTTTAGGTCTTTTGAGTTGTAAGTCGCAGCTGATCAAGACTCATGCTGGCTACTGTTCACCAGCATGAGATGTACTTACCAGTTGAGAAAAGTCTCACCAGCAAGCGACTGACAAAGACTCATGCTGACACTGTTCATCAGCATGAGAAGAGCTAATGACTGGCTACTGTTCACCAGTTGGGAAGGATTTCACCAGCAGGCGGCTGACAAATCCTACCAGCAGAATAGGTGTTCTCACTGACACTGTTCACCAGCGGTGAAGCCACCAGTCATGGGAGATTCCAAGAGTTAACATCAGACAAATTGGTAGACTTAGATTGTACCAATGCAAGTCACCAGCAGAGACTTGCCAGTACAAAGATCACCAGCATGCTCTACCAGTCGGATGTTACCAGCAGAATTCAAGATTCGCTCTCCCAGAGTCTTAGAGACAAAAAGAAGATTCGTCTGAGGAATAAACTGACAAAGTATGACTTTAAGGGAGGATACCTTAAAGTCTATCAGTTCAAGACACCAGTTCCGATTCCTCGTACTGACGAATAGTGCCGTTCTGACATAAAGAGATCAATGTCAGATAAAGTGGACAAATGCATGGCGCTTTCCGGAAATTCCTACCTGCCGCCGTCAGAAGGACATGGGAGGACAGAGACCTTTTCCGGATGAGTCCAAACGGCTAGAAATTTGAATGGGATCCTGCGTCTATAAATAGGTCGGAACTACCAACATTTAAGATGCTTGCTTCCCAACATTCAATACTCTTCACCAACCGAAAGACTGAAAATTTATTACGCTCAAGCAAGCAAGCAAATCTTTCGAGGCTTTACTTAAAGCTTTTCCGTGTGTTGATTTATTCAAACACGAGACTTCAAGCTTCCAGCTTGTAAGTTACAGATCTCGTTGGTGTTCTTTCTCTTCTGAGGAAGTTCACAGCAGCTCTTGTGCCAGCCAGCACTTGAGTTATTACGGGCTTTTTGCCGTATTGAGAAGACACGTTCTTGGGAGAACTAAACACCCAGTGAAGCTGTGGAGGTTGAAGTGACGTGCTCGCACTCTACCAGCTGATCAGAGTTGAAGAAGGACAAGGCCGGGAGCGGTTGATCTAGTGAACTGGTGGACGAGGCATTCACCAGCTAGAGATAGATCGTAGGACGCTTGTACCCGATTACTCTTAGTGAAATTTCCAGTGCTACGACTGGAGAGTGGACGTAGATCAGTTGATCGAACCACTATAAATCCTTTGTCTTTTATCAGCTTTCTGCATTTCATACTGTTTTAAAACCCAGCACCCAAGTGCTGGTGTATATCTGAAAACTGATATAACTGTGCAAACAAGACCTAAAAACATTCTAAGTCTTGAGCTACCAGCTGACGAGCCAGTTGCCAGTCAGCTGAGTACTCAGAGTGCCAGTTGACTTACCAGCTGACAAGGTCCCAGTCAGCTGAGTAACCAGCAGAGCGCAAGAAACGAACTAACACATTTTCCGCTGCCAAGTTATACCCTGATAATTCGGGACCAACACACTTCATAAGGGGTTTTGTTGAATCTGCCATTAACTGCACTCCTGTTCCGAGTGTAGCAGGCAGTCATGATAGCTTCTCCCCAGTACTTTCCACTGAGTCCTGAATCAGCAAGCATGGACCGTGCTGCTTCCTTCAGTGTTCTGTTTCTTCGTTCTACTAACCCATTCTGCTGTGGGGTTCTAGCGGTGGACCTTTCATGATGAATTCCAGCCTCAGCACAAAATTCCATTAGTATTCCATTACAGAATTCCGTTCCATTATCTGATCTAATTCTTTTAACTGTAACTTCCTTGTTGTTCTGCTCTTTGAGGATCAGTTCAGGTAGCAGGATCTTTACTTCGTCTTTAGTCTTCAGTAGTTGAACCCAAGTATACCTGGAGAAATCATCAACAACCACAAGTGTATATATTTTCTTATTAACTGTGGGTGGTGTGACAGGACCAAACAGAACCATGTGTAGGAGTTCGAGAATTCTCCCTGAGGTATCCTTTTCTGGATTTGATTTGAAGGATGCCTTTGTTTGTTTGCCTTGTTGGCATGCTTTGCACACTCCTTCCTTTCGGAAAGATTCAACAGGCAGTCCTTCAACTAGCTTGTGTT
Organism: Plectranthus barbatus; assembly: GCA_026898455.1. Lineage (NCBI taxonomy): Eukaryota > Viridiplantae > Streptophyta > Magnoliopsida > Lamiales > Lamiaceae > Plectranthus > Plectranthus barbatus. The sequence goes on from JAPKLW010004420.1 coordinate 7,061, forward strand.
TGGCTAGATGATTGATTGTCTTGAAGTTCAAGTGATTTAATCTTTTATGCCATAGCCAATTTGTTTCCTCTTTGTTAAATGCCACGAAGCATGAATCCTGTTGCCCACTTTGCCAATCAACCACATATAGTCCACCCTTGCGGATGCCTCTAAGCTTCACTTCACCTGTAACCTTATCAACAATATCACAACCAGAGTTAATGAAATAAACATTGTATCCATTTTCACATAACTGGCTTATACTCATTAAGTTATGTTTAAGGTTCGAAATAAGAGCAGCATTAACAATTCGAATTCCATCTTGTTCTACACATCCTCTTCCAATGACTCTTCCTCTGCTGTTATCACCGAAAATAACTGAGGATCCATAGACGCTTTGTAAATCTGAGAATAAGTCTGCTCTTCCAGTCATGTGCCCTGAGCAGCCGCTATCAAGAATCCATTCATCTGGAGATCTTGACTCCTTCACTCTTGGATTCTTCTTCTGTAAGACAATTAAGAGAAGGATTTAGGTACCCGTTTAGCCTCGGGTCCTGCAGGATTAGCAAGTGTCATTGTTCCTTTTGGAACCCACATTTGAGTGATCTTCAAAATTTTCTTCTTGACATCACTCTTTATACCTTTCTCAACCTTAGGATAAGTAAATCTTGCATGCTTAGATTGAGGATGAGGTGTGGTAGTGTGTTGTGCCTTCATTGTCCTTTTGAAGAAATTTGTTTTGGACTTAGGCCTTACATAGGTGTTCTGCCTATGTGGTGTATATGCATTATGAGGGGGCTTTACAGCATTGTAATTAACATGCTTGCTTGTATGAAATGAAGATCTTGCTGTCCTGGCAGTAGATGCATACTGCTCGGCAATCCTTCTAGGCTCTGCTGATCTAGGTTGTGAAGCATATGTTCTCGTGTTCTGCTTGAATTTGTCATTCCTCTGTTGAGGTTTCATAGCAGACACTCGAGTATCCTGCTGAGGTAGAACGCACCTCTGCTGTGCTTCCCTATCATATATTCTAGGATTCTGCTGGGATATATCGTACCTCTGCTGAGGTTCCCTAGCAGATGTCCTAGCATTCTGCTGAGGTTTCACAGATTCGCTAATGAGTATTTCAGCAGATTCCTTTTCTTTCAGTCTTTCTCCAAGGATGAATTTTCCAGCAGAGACAAACTGAGTAGTCTTCCGCTTAGAAGATCCTCCTTTATCATAGTGATCATAACCAACACCAGCTCTATCTTTGTGGTGCTTTTGTTGATTAATTGCAGCATTCAAAATAGCTTGACTAGTCGTGTAAGTACAAATGCAATTTTCTTTTGGTTTACTTTTCAGCAAAATGTTTTCTTTCTCAAGAATTTTGAAATTTTCAGAAAGTATTGAAAATTCGACTTTCATTTTTGTAAGTTCCTCACTTGCAGACCTTAGTCTTTCGACTTCCTCGGTCAAATTTGAAACTTTTAACTTCAGTGAGGTGTTTTCTCCTACAATGATGTTTTTAATTTCGTACATTTTAGAGAATTCTTCACTTAGCTTCGTGAGATAGTCTTCCTCAGAATCTAAATTGAGATTCTCGCAATCATCAAAGGTTATAAATCTAGGGATATTTATTGAAATTACCTCGGTGTTCTCGGCTGCTAGAGCCGTTTCAGCATTCTGATCAGCATCTGCATCAGCAAATTGATCTTCCACGACGTCTGCTATCAGAACTAGCATGGCTTCTTCATCTTCTTCCTCTGAGGATAGGTAGTACTCCTCATCATTTTCAGGAATGTCCTGAGTTTCTGTCCTGGTTAGGAGCGCTCTTTTGACTGCATTGCCTGCACGTCTTTCAAATCTTTGTTTCAGCCGCTCCCTTTCTTCTCTGCTGACTTTCGGACAGTCATGTTTCAAGTGGTCAGGAGATCCACACTCGAAACAGGTCCTAGGCTTTCGCTCTGCTGAGCGGGCATGAGAAGGTGACTGCTGAGTCTCCTTTGCTTCCTTTTCGCCTTTAGCCTCCATCAGCATCTTCTGAAGTTTCTTCATCTGTTCTTCTAGATCACTGATCTTAAGATCAGTAGGCTGAGAGCCAGAGGTTGTAGCAACCTCCTTTGATTGGGTTATAGAAGCAGATCTTTCTTGATTGTAATATGGTTTCTTTTGTTTAAACTTATTAAAATCCTTTTTGACAAAATAAGCCAAATCATCTGAGCTAGCAGCGGACTGTACTACTGCAGCTTCATTCTTCTTTGACTGTTGTATTATGAACTCATGAGATTTTAACTGAGCAAATACCTCGGATGTAGACATTTTGTTGAGATCTTTCTCACTTAGACTAGTCATTTTAACAAACCAGTCATCTCTGGGGTATAGTTTAGAGATAATCTTGTGATTCATTTCCCCATTCTCATATTTCTTACCAAGGTTATTCAGCTCTCCAATGATGGTATTAAATCGTTCCTCCATGGCCATTATGGATTCACCTGCATTCATAGAGAAAGATTCATATTTATCAACAGCTACCTGCAGTTTATTGCGTTTCATCTGGTCTGTCTCCTGGGAAGACTCGCAAACATACTGCCACATTTCTTTAGCTGTATCGAACTCCAAAGCCTTTTGTGCCATCAGCTTTGGTAGGGAGTCAAGGATTAACTTCTTTGCAACATGCTCCAGCTGAGCTCTTTTCTTGTCTTCACTTGTGTATTCCTCAAAAGGTTTTTCAGCCATTTGGGGTCTCTGTGGCCTTGGGGGTCTAGGTTGGTCTCCTTCATCAGCTCCTTCAGCGGGTTCGGGCACTGGTCCTATAAAAGTGTTAGCTTTCATAATCTTAATGGGACCTCTTTCAAGTACCTCAACCATTTCTGGGTGTATGCTCTGAAGCTGTATTAAGGCCATCTTTTTCCATGTTGTGAAGTTCTCCCTGTTGTACTTTCCAAGAGAGTGATTCAACATCTTGTCTCCTGAGCTAAACAAGTGAAACACAGATAAAAAGGTAAAAGTGCAAGGAAAATGCGGATCATGTCTTAAGCGACTCAGAAGCAGTCGGTTTTTCAACCTCCTGCTCTGATACCACTTGTTGGTCCCGAAATACTAGAGTCGTCGCGTTGTTAACTTAACACAAAATGCAGCGGAATATAATTTACGTTTCTTGCACTTAATATTATTTTCCAAAAGTTAGTTAGCTCAAGCTATGACTTAAGTTTGTGTTCAGATATACTCTAGCAACTCCGTTGCTAGGTTTCAAATCGATCTTTGAACAGTAAACTAATAAAATAGTAAATGCACACAGGATTTATAGTGGTTCGATCAAATAGATCTACGTCCACTCCTTAGCCAAAACGCTAAGAATTTCACTAGAAAAGTATACAGATTACAAGGAATCGCCTTTCCAGTTAAGTAGGCAGTGAGCTTTCGGCCTGGCTACTTGACAGCTATCCTCCGTGAGTCTGCACTTCTCCGGTAAGGTTTGGCTGGGGGTCAAGGGCACACCTTCGAAACTCCTGCCTTGCCTGATGTGGAAGAAATAGACACTTCCTGATTTTTCTTGAGTATGGCTAGACGCCCGTTCTAGTCTTAACCTTTTCAGGTGTTCGACTGTTGGATACTCCTAGTAAAGAGATTATCCCAATGATTGAAGATTCTTAACGGATGTTCAAGAATCTTCAAGGTTGAGTGTCAGATATTGAATGTGAAGACACTCTTGGTTGTTGAGGGCTTTGACTGTGTTTTTTTTTTATCACGAGCTCTCAACTGACTACTTTTTCTTGTTCGCTTTGTCAAAGGAACCTCACACTTGAATAGAATGTGAATGAAGCGGTTATCGAAGTAGTAAAAGCAGTTCTTTTTAAAAGCAGTTGTTTATCCAGTTCTTGAATCTGTCTTTTATAGTTGGAGATTCAAAACTTGAATCTCCATACCCGTTAGACACAACGGCTTCTTTGTCCAAGAGTGGATTAACTTGGTAGAGCGCTTTTTGAGTAGCGATGTTCTTTCCAAACCACTTAGGGAAAGTCTCGTTCTTTGTATGTCCTTTTTGTCAGTGTGGCAGTCCGTCTTCAGCTTTTGCATCTCGACCTTTGTTATGTTGAAAGTTGCTGAAGTCTTTTACTGCCTTCGATCCTTTGACTTCTTTTGCTTCAGACTCTTTACTTTGATGCTGAAAGGTTCGAATGCTAACACCTTAGCATTCTGTCAGACGTGCTTTCAGCCATTTGCTAGTGATCCTTTGTTGGCTTGTTTCTCTAGCAGATTGTGCGTTGAATGCTGATATCATTTGCTTTGTGTCTGCTAGGGATTCTTCTTAGCACACTAGTCTATTACAACTCGATGTTCAACTTATACAGGACTTTACAAGTTGTTTTAGACTCTCTAGATTTCAGCAAATGATCGACCAACTAAATAAGGTTTGATCCAACAAAACCTTTTACACATAAGTCCTAAGGGAGTTTGTAGGGATAATTCCCAACATCCACTACTTACCAGTCTTTGGATCCTCCTCAGATTAATATGACCCAATCTCAAATGCCAAAGATATGTTTGATTCAACAGAGAAGAAGCTTTTCTTCTAGATGATGAAGATGCATGAGCTTCAGTTACAGTATGATATGCACGAGTAATAGTATACAAAGAGTTTTCCAACATGCCAGAACAGATAAAAGAGTTATTTTTCATAATAAAAACATTGTTATTAAAAATAACAGAATATCCATTCGAAAACAGTTTCGAAACTGAAATTCTTTTGAAAACTAGGCACGTATAAAATGTCTTTTAAAACTAAAACATTATCAGAAAAAGATAAGTGCACATCTCCCACTGCAACAGCCGCCACTTTTGCAGCATTCCCCAAGCGTACGGTAATCTCGCCTTCATTCAGTTGCCTTGTCTGCATAAAACCATGCAGAGAAAAACAAGCATGATCAGTGGCACCGGTATCTACTATCCAAGAGATAGCAGAACAAACCGCAAGACATGTTTCAACAACTAAAGCAGAAGACATACCCGAATTACCCTTTTTCAAGAGGGGACAATTAGATCTGTAATGCCCAGACCGGTTGCACTTGTAGCACTTTCCCTTTAGTTTCTTGACACCACCAGAAGGTGCTACTCGTTTGCTCCCAATGCCCTTTTTCTTATTGTTAGGCTTCTTATTCTTACCGCCGTGAGGCAAAGAAGAGGATGCCTTAAAAGAAACCAGAGCTTGTGACCCTTTACCCATGAGACCTTCCGCTGCAACCAATTCAGTAAGGAGTTCAGCCAAAGTGTACTCCTTCTTACCCATGATCACGTTCAAGCGGAAGTTCTCAAAGGATTTAGGAAGTGAGTGTAGAAACATATCGATTTTTGAATCATTATCGATATTTCCACCTAGAAGATCAATCTCATGAAGATATTCCATCATCTTGAGAACATGATCTTTAACAGACACTCCCTCAGGCATAGAGGTAGACATAATCTTCCTCATTGCCTCAAACCGAGCAGACCTATCCTTCTCACTGAAGAGTTCATGGAGGTTCGACATAATATCAGAAGCATTAGGCATATTTTGATGCTGTTGCTGCAACCCATTTGACATAGAAGCCAAAATGTAACAACGAGCCATCTCATTAGCCTTATTCCACTTCTTGTGAGCCTCTCTTTGCTCTTCAGTAGAAGTAGGAGTCAGAGGTCCTGGAGCAGGTGTGTTGAGTACAAATTTGTACACATCAGCAACCAGTACAATATCCAAATTCCTTTTCCAGTCCAAATAGTTTGGACCAGTAAGCTTGTTTTGATTGAGAATAGTCATAAGCGGATTAAACGACATAATGATCACTGAAATAAATTAAATGCAAACACGTAAGCATTTAAATCACATTAATTGGAACATAAAACATGAAAACCTTCAAAACTAATATTTGTGCAACCTGTAACAACCCAACAAATATATATGCAAGCCACGGTGGGTGGACTTTTACACACATATCCATTGACCAGACAAACTATCTTTAATTCCAATATCATGTCAACCTCTACTTTATGACGAATGGAATTAATAGTCGGACGATATACACAGGCCATGTGAATTAAAACAGGGACTCCGGTGGGGAGTTATATAGAAATTCACATCTAAGTGATGACCACAATTTAACCAATAAAGAAAATCATTTTACAATTGATGACCTTACCGTTATGACTTTACATCGCTTGCAAATAATTTCTTCAGGTTATCTTGAATTAAATCTTTACCAATGAACCGTGAATGACACATCCGTTGGGGGGTGACGCCCAGGGTCACGCGAGTGCCACATACTTCATTTAAAGATAAAATTCATTTTTATTAGAAGTCTTATCCAGTGAACCAGTGAATGTTGTATCCGTTGGGGGTGACGCCCAGGGTCACGCAAACAACACACACAATCACTTATAAGACCAATTGTGGAGGCCTAAATAAATTAATTAAAAATTATTTTAACTCACTTAGTCATTTTAAGTTGAAGGTTTTTGACAACATGCAATAATGAATTAAATAAATCCTAGCATGCTCCTAACATGTAAAACATACGACATGCTTAGAAAATAAATACACATCATGCAAGAACAAATAAAATGTCCTCGTGGCCCAATATGTGTACCTGCATGTCTACCTATTCTATTACAAGAATATTGAATATACAGCTCTTCAAATGGGTCTTCGAATCGTATCTGGGCCTTGAACAATTCAAATTTGGGCTTTTGAATTTACTACAAATGGCCTTTTTTTGAGCCACCGTTGCTACCAAACGACGCACACTCAACAGCCAAAACTTAATGGGCTTTGAAGAACAAAGTTTGGACTTCCATCTCCAACCAACGGCACCGGAGATTCACGCTCGAATCGCCGCCAATTGGCCGAAGAAAATAGCTAGTTGAGCAACCTGGGCGAAAAACCAGTGCACAGGGCACTTTTCTCGCCTCCGTTCCCATCGATTCAAACAACAATCATGCCGATAACCTATTATGCCTTAAAGCCCTAGGTTTGGACTACAATTCCATGTCATCGGTACTAGAAATCCATAAATGGAAGGCCTCCAAATGACCACGAAAAAAACGTCCACCTAGATGCTGTCAACCCAGAAAATTAGGGTTTTGTGGCGACTAGGCCAACTAAATCGGTCCATTGCGCCGTCATAATCGATCCTCAACCTCCAAAACCTACTAGGCATTGAAGCCCTAAGTATCAAAAGTAAGATCAAATCGTTGGAATTACGGATACGACCCAAAATAGCCTCCAATCGACGCGCAAAATCAGCCCACACGCAGACAGAATCGCGAGATTCTTGCATGCAGCTGATTTCACGAGACAATTGTCATCAATTTCACCACCATCAATGCCAATCAACCCTTGGGACTTGAAGCCCTCACAGCCACAACCAACTCCACGCCGCCGGCGATTCGAAGAAGACAGGCCGCGCAACAGTCGAGCGAAAATTCTGAAAAATACCCAGAAAAGTTGCACGACTGGCCTCACTTTTTGCCCTCGCCGCCATCGATTCCGCCGCCATTCGGGCCAACTTCCTGTAGGGTTTTTTCGTGAACCGAATCACCAAAACTAATTTGAACCGAATCGATTTATGGTTATTGCACATAATTAAAATTCACAAAACCCTAGCATGCTCCTATGAATTTAATACATAGATTTGTGGATTTAGGGTTTACCGTAACTCCGTCGAGCCTGAACCGATCTTTCGCATTTGAATTCCAAATCTCAATTCAACCACGCGATTCGATTTAATCTGCGGAAGTAGAAATTAGAAATCTAATTTCCAAGAATAAATTTGAAATCAAATAAAAGAAGAAGAAAGAAATCTGTTCTCCAGATCAGATCTTCAGGGCTGTGTCCCAATGCTGTTCAGATCTACTACTGGTGAGGACTCCGTAGATCTGTATTCTGAGCAGGACCAGAATCAGAATTCTCCTCCCTCTACCCAAAATCGGCGCCTCCTCTCTCTCACTAGGGTTTAGTGTGTTTCAACTGTGTTACAACTTATGAGAGAGAGATGTCTATTTATAGACCTAGGGTTGTAAACCCTAATGGGCCATTTTGGGCTCAATTCAGCATATTTAATTGGGCCAGACCTGGGACCTAATGCAAATAATAAAGTGGGCCTATAAATTAATTAATACTGACCTACCCCTTTATTACCACGTTATGAGAACGGGTTGCATTAATTGAGAATCCTCATATTTAAGGTTACCGGACATCCATTAATTAATCGGAGCCTGTGATAAGCTCTAACTACAGACCCAGCTCACGAATATGTCTTTCGTAAACTTTCTGCGGCAAGCTCTTTGTAAACGGATCAGAAAGATTGTCAGCAGTGTCAATCTTCTTAATCAGCACATCGCCCCTCGATACAATTTCTCGTATGATATGGTACTTTCTCTCTATGTGTTTGCTTGCCCTGTGAGACCGCGGTTCCTTTGAGTTTGCCACTGCACCAGAGTTATCACAATAAATTGTGATGCTCCTCGGCAAACTCGGAATCATGCCCAACTCTAAAAGGTAGTTCCGGAGCCACACCCCCTCTTTCGAGGCGTCGGAGGCGGCGACATATTCCACCTCCATGATGGAGTCAGCAATGCATTTCTGCTTTGAGCTCCTCCAAGATAAAGCTCCACCTCCCAGGGTAAACACATATCCTGAGGTCGATTTCTTCTCATCCTGGTCCCCTTGGAAATCCGAATCTGTATAACCCACAGGGCACAAATCCTCACTTTGATAAACTAGGCAGAAATTCCTAGTTCTTTTCAAATACTTGAGGATGTGCTTTACAGCAGTCCAGTGCGCCTGTCCAGGGTTAGACTGATATCTTGCTACCATGCCAACGGCATAACAGATATTTGGCCTGGTACACAGCATCGCATACATGAAACTACCCACCGCCGAAGCGTATGGTACAAGACTCATCTCTTCTTTCTCCCGCTGTGTCTGAGGACATTGCCCACCAGAAAGACGAACGCCATGTCTGAAAGGTAGTAAGCCTTTCTTGGCGAGTTGCATGTTGAACCGGGCTATCACAGTATCCACATAGGATGCCTGGGATAAGCTCAACATTCTTCTCTTCTGATCTCGTAAAACCTTAATCCCAAGAATGTAGCCAGCTTCTCCCAGATCCTTCATTTGGAACTGTTCGGATAACCAAACCTTGATTTCGGACATCACTCCCTCGTTGTTTCCAAATAGGAGTATGTCATCAACGTATAGTGCAAGGAAGACCACGCTCCCACTGACACAAAGTCGGTAAACACAACTTTCGTTTTCCAACTGTGCAAATCCATAGGATTTAATCACATCATTGCAACGTAAGTTCCACGACCTTGAAGCCTGCTTAAGTCCATACAAGGACTTCCTAGGCTTCCAGACAAGATGTTCTTTGCCCTTGCTTATGTAACCCTCGGGTTGCTGCATATAGATGTATCTACCTTCTTCAAGGTAACCGTTTAGAAAAGCGGTTTTGACTATAACCCTTTGCCACCAGCCTGGCTTTAAAAGTCGTGATCTTTCCATCCGCCCCTTTCTTTTTCTTGTATACCCATTTGCACCCTATGGCCCTAAAGCCATCCGGCAAGTCAATTTTCTGGTATACATCCATAGCAGTTATGGATTCAATTTCACAATCCATGGCGACAAGCCATTTGGCAACATCCTTCTCTTGCACTGCCTCTTCGTAAGTCAGTGGGTCAGAGTCCTCATGTCCGTCTTCTAAGCTCAAGTCCAAAAACTCACCCACGAACATGTACCTTTCCGGCTGGAAAATAACTCTCCCACTACGATGAGGCATCGGTGCCGTGTCAGTAGTAGGTGCAGTGACTTGTGGTCCTGTACCTTGCACTGAAGAACATGTCAGTGGTGCTGTACCTCTCACAGGTGCACCCACATCTACACGTTCCCCTTCCCTTGGAATTGCATTCTCGTTCTCAATTTCTTGAAGAACGATATCACTCCTTGACCAGTGATTAATCACATACTCGTCCTCCAAGAATCTAGCGTTGGTGCTAACAACGACTCTTTGACTCTTAGGACAGTAAAAAAAACCACCTTTCGTTTGCCTGGGATACCCTATGAACAACATTACTTTTGACCTGCTTTCTAACTTATCAGGTTCCTTCGACAGTACGTGTGTCGGACAACCCCATACTCTAAACTTGCACAAACTAGGTTTGCGACCAAGGAAGAGCTCAGAAGGTGTCTTAGGAACTGATTTAGAAGGCACCACATTAAGCACGTAAGCTGTTGTTTCCAATGTGTAGCCCCAAAACGAAATTGGTAAGTTTGCATAACTCATCATTGATCTTACCATCTCTAGAAGAGTCCTATTTCTTCTTTCTGCTACACCATTTTGCCGGGAAGTACCCGGTGCAGTCCACTGGGATGTAATCCCATTTTCTGACAAATATTGCAGGAACTCATTACCGAGGTATTCGCCACCGCGGTCAGATCGCAGCGACTTGATAGTTTTCTCGACCTTCTTTACTACTTCAGCCTTGAACTCATTGAATTTCTCAAAGCATTCAGACTTGTAGCGAAGCAGGTAAACGTATCCTTACCTTGAGTAGTCGTCAATGAAAGTGACGAAGTACTCGTACCCTCCACGAGCCTGTGTGGACATCGGTCCACATAAGTCAGAATGGATCAATTCCAACACTTCCTCTGCTCGAGACTGACTAGCCTTGAAAGGCCTAGTTGACATCTTGCCCTCGATGCAGGATTCGCACACTTGATAAGGTACAGCCCAGACTAGGTCCAATGTACCATCATCTGCAAGTCTTTGAATTCGCTTCAAGTTGATGTGACCCAGTCTCAAGTGCCAGAGATATGTAAGATCCTCATAAGAAGAAGTAAGTTTTCTCTTTCTAGGATTATCAATTATGGATGAATTACATGCAATATTTGAGGACATATTTGATCGAAGTAACATAGAGATTATAAATCAACATATCATGATGGACAACATTGTTATTACCAATGATAAAATCATAAATAACAAATATCCATAAAAGTTGATGAAATTTGTCCTGCCGATAAACCACGGCCCACAAATAAACTCTCAAATGTACTTAATTCATCAAAACATAAAGAAAAGAAAACTCCATGAAGCTCCGTCATAAACGTTGCCTTCATCCAGTTTGGTATCTTCTTGCCATCACTCACCAGCCTTGTCGGCACGGTCTCCTGCAAAGTATAACAACATGATCAACAAGTCAGTGCTTACAGCTCTAGAAGAGCAACAACTAACTCTAATCATGCTTACAGTTACTCATGATTTCCCTCATGAGATTGAACCTGACGGCTCTATCAGTTTCCCCATAGATCGCCTCCAGACTTTGCATAATGTCATAGGCATCCCTATGGTGCTGATGCTGCTGCTGCAAGACTTTCGACATAGTGGTCATCATGTAGCACTTGACTACATTGTTCGATTTCTCCCACTTGTTATAAAAGTCTATATCCAGTTGACAGGATTCAGCAGTTGGCACTTCGGGACGAAGTACTTGCAGAACGAACATATGTTCTTCTGCAATCAGGAGGTACTCGAGATTGCGCTTCCATTCCAGGAAGTTCGGACCAGTTAGAGTGTTTTGTGCAAGAATATTGATGACATTAGACATGGACATATCTGAAACAATAAAGAATCTTAAATAAGAACATACATGTTGAACTTTGAAAACAAATGCATTGAAAACCTTTTAATAAATCAAATACAAATGTTTTCCACTAATTGCCCAAGAGTTCCCACCGCAAGCTACACTCGTAGACGTTTACGATGTCACCCTCAACCAGAACTGCGGGTTTTAAGCCCCAATCCATTTAATTTCACTACCATGTCAGGATGCTTTTGACACTAAAAATTAATAATTAGTGAAAACCTTAGACCAAGCCATCTCTCAAGAACAGGGATGCAATTCTTACATTATATTCTAAGATGCTTCTAAGCAATTAACCACAAATTTAACTCCGGCCAAAAGAGACAGTTTAGCATGGCACGTAACCATACCGCACAACCCTTAAATCTTTTGTTATCTATAATTTAAATCAATCCTAGAATACTTGTGAAAGAGGTTTACGCAAGCTACACTCGTAGACGTTTACGCAAAGCCCTCCCACTATTCACATGATTTAAATTGTTTGTCTAGAAATCCCAACAACCGTACCCATGCACCTCTAGGAACTAGCAAGCTACACTCTTAGACGTTTACTAGAACAAGAGATATACTTACAGCCTAGGACCGCTTTGTGGAGGTCTATTGATTTTAATTAAAAAATCTGCTTAGTATTTTTCTTTTAAAAGGTTTCTTTATGCGCACACATAATTTCTTTGTCATTATATTTTCCAAATTTTTGCATGTAATTAAACAAGCCCAAAAATTCCCAAAATATAATCCAACAAAAGAAATTAATCACATAAGCATGTTTGAAAGCTGAAAATAATAAAAGCGATAAATCATGCTTTTCCTATTATCTACACATGCTTAATTGCGCACATAAATAAATCACATATCATACGATGACAATTAAGGCAAACAAAAATTCCTCGTGGCCCCAAAAATAGAAAAAATGAATTCTATCTATTACAATTTGAATTTTGAAATTAATTTGGATAAATCCAAATCTTTTTCAAATCTTCCAAATCTTCAAGGGCCTTCAAAGCTGGATATACCAAATCTTCTGGGATTTAGGCCTTTGTGATCTGATGATATGCCCTAACCCTAATGCAAACCCTAGGGTTTACACAGGATTGTGCAAACCACCAAAACACGAGCCACCGCGACGGGACAGCAGCAGCCGAGGACAACCGTAGCCACCGCCGACCGCCGCCAGCCGCCGCGCGCGCGCCTTGCGCTGCCGCTGCCGTGCCGCGTGGCGTGGCCCTGCGCCCGCACGCCTGCCGCACGCCCGCGCGTGCCGTTCGGCCTTCCTGCACGAAGGCCGCGCACGCACTGCTCGCGCCCCGGCCGTGCGTGCCTGCCGCGCTGCCTGCGTCCGCCGTCATCTCCGTCGCCCCTGCGTCGGCTCCGTCTTCGTTCTTCAACCTCGACCCGTCCAAATTAAATTTGAAAAATTACAGAAAAACTATTCTATTATAATTTTTTCAAATCTAAACGAATCACGGATTTTCTTGTGATTTTACAAAACAATTCAGCCCTACAAGGATAAACCACCGCAGGCTGAATTAACGGGTTGCCACGAGGAACAAAAACCATCCACAAAATAATAAATTCATACATGCATACAGAATTCAATTAAGAACAACAGAGCCATAAATTAGAAACCTGGCTCTGATACCAATTGTAGGGTTTTTCCGTGAACCGAATCACCAAAACCAATTTGAACCGGATCGAATTATGGTTATTGAAAATAATTAAAATTCACAAAACCCTAGCATGCTCCTATGAATTTAATACATAGATTTGTGGATTTAGGGTTTACCGTAACTCCGTCGAGTCTGAACCGATCTTTCGCGTTTGAATTCCAAATCTCAATTCAACCACGCGATTCGATTTAATCTGCGAAAGTAGAAATTAGAAATCTAATTTCCAAGAATAAATTCGAAATCAAATAAAAGAAGAAGAAAGAAATCTGTTCTCCAGATCAGATCTTCAGGGCTGTGTCCCAATGTTGTTCAGATCTACTACAGGTGAGGACTCCGTAGATCTGTATTCTGAGCAGGACCAGAATCAGAATTCTCCTCCCTCTACCCAAAATCGGCGCCTCCTCTCTCTCACTAGGGTTTAGTGTGTTTCAACTGTGTTACAACTTATGAGAGAGAGCTGTCTATTTATAGACCTAGGGTTGTAAACCCTAATGGGCCATTTTGGGCTCAATTCAGCATATTTAATTGGGCCAGACCTGGGACCTAATGCAAATAATAAAGTGGGCCTATAAATTAATTAATTCCCATGTCCACAACCCAGGACACAATTAATTAATTAATATTAATTCTTTTTCACCACAGAATTAATACTGACCTACCCCTTTATCACCACGTTATGAGAACGGGCTGCATTAATTGAGAATCCCCATATTTAAGGTTACCGGACATCCATTAATTAATCGGAGCCTCTGACAAGCTCTAACTACAATTAATTAATATCTTATAATTGCTGAGTAGTACCACTCAAACCTTATCACTCGTGCCTGAACTTAATCAGCCTGCAGGACTTTGGCACGATGAATATTAGTGAGCTCCTCAGGGAATGTCCCCATCCTATTACTCGGATATGGTTACCTAAACCCAGTCTCAGGCGGTACTACACGAACTGCTGTTACCCAAGATGTGGATATACGAGCACGTTACTTAGGCTCTCCACCATGGCAAGTCAAAGCAACAGTCAACCCGTGCAAACCCCTGAACCTTTGTTAGGGTTTGGACTCAAACAATATAACGAGATCTTGTATTCGCTGGTGTCAGACAGACGAATACATCTCACTGTGGTCCATCAATACGCCACCTCTGCGTACCAGCATGTCAAGTAACCAAGACAGACTACTTATTCTGACAATGTCGCAGCCATCCGGATAGACGTATCCTCATACGTTGTCTCAGTTGTGATCAGGTTTATGTCTCTCTAGGTCAAGTGATCATACTGTCTTCTTCGATCTACAACACGCCGTATGATCGTCCCCTTCGGTGAGACAAGAGGATACCATTGTTCATACATGTACGATTGTTAACAGATAGGAGAAATAAACCGTTGTATACTCATTGTAATAAATGCTTTCAGTATACAAAACCCATCAAAGAACACGTCTCACCGCGATCCATTCAATGAGATACCACGCACTAGCATAAACTAATAACCAAGACTAGTTATCTCAAGTTTATACTACAACCTAAAACGATAGTTTATCCAGAACTATCTCAGTTGTGAATACGTTTTATATCTTATAAGGAACCCAACAATACGATCTTCAGTGGGACGACGCACCCTCCACATTGTCTACAATATAAGATAAGTGGATATAAATTGTACTTATAAATTGAGAATATAAGATAAGATATTAAGAACTATCCAGAATATAAATTGAACTTATAACATTAGTTCATTCCACTAGAGAATTAATGTTGCAACTACCATCCTATCCCGATGTGAATGAAGGCTTCTATTTGACTTAATTAATTCCCCGTGTTTAAGATAACGCACATCCATTAATTAATTAAAAGCTCTGACAACATTAATTAATTAATATCCTAATTCCTTAAGTAGTACCCGCTCAACATTATTATCGTATGCGAATAAATTCCACCTATAGGGTTTAATACGATAAAACTTATGAGCTCATTAAGGGGATGTCATCAACCTGGATGTCCAGGACACGATGCCCTAATGTGATTATATAAACACATACAAATAATGTTTTTACGCAAGATACGGAGCATACTGAATCATCCTTTTGATTCTCACCCATGGTAAGTCAAAGTAACAAACAATCATTTGCATATATCTAAATATCACATCTAGGGTTAAGAATTATCAAAGTCACTGATACCTTGGTTCTTCATAGAGTCAGAACAGAAGAACACATCTCACCACGATCCATTCAATGCGACACCACGCACTAGCATAAACTAATAACCAAGACTAGTTATCTCAAGTTTATACTACAACCTAAAACGATAGTTTATCCAGAACTATCTCAGTTGTGAATACGTTTTATATCTTATAAGGAACCCAACAATACGATAATCAGTGGGACGACGCACCCTCCACATTGTCTACAATATAAGATAAGTGGATATACATGCAATCATAAGAAAACAACAATGTGATAACATTTATTTCAGATTGATTTCTGTTTAATCAAAGAGATTGAATACATGACAAAGCTCACATAAAAGTTTGCTTTACAGTATACACCAACACTATCCTCTGATTCGGTGGGTTTTCTTGTGATTTGGATCCGTCTGATTTACGACTTTGTAACTTCTCTTGATTGTTGATTGCCATTTGCTGGTCCTTAGCATGCAGTGGGTATCTCAGCAGTTTGAGCTAAGACCTTGGGTTTCTGCTGAGGTTACTTCTTCAGCATTCTTGTAGCGTTCCTCCGCATTGCTGGCCTTTTTCTTCTTTAGCAGTCCTCAACTATTCATCAAGGCTGCTGACTCCTTCAGCATGCTCGATTCTTTTTCTTTCTAATTCTATTACAACTCGAGTATGAATCCCTATACAGGTCTTTTACAATCGACTCGATACTTGAGTTGCTAGAGCTTTGATGCACCAAAACATATCAAACTATGATTATGAATCAATTACAACAAAAGGGGTTTTATCATGTCTAACAATGTTCCTGACAATTTCCCCCTTTTTGGTGCAATCAAAGCCTCAATATTAATCTTTAATTCTAACTAATCATGGGAAAGATGATTACTGAGATTACAAGGATTTTCCTATCAAGTCTATTTTCAGCATCTCAACTCCCGTAGACTCAATATGATTCCTAAAACGTTCCCCCTTAAAATATTAAGGGTATTGCTCGATTATTCATAAAATTTTCATCGAGTAAATGGCTTCAATATCTTTTATCAAATCAGCACATAGCACATTCACACACAATTTCATCAAGCAATCACAGGAAAACATTTCACACACATCACAATTCACGCAGTTTGCTGATTACACTAAATGTGTAACTTCAGCTTATTCAATTAGATCAGCGTTGGACAATGAGATGTTGTCTTCAACCTGGGTTAGCTTCTATTAAAGATATCATGCTCAGTTGTACATGGAACACACTCCCAAATCAAAATCAAAAATTAAAAAGTTTTTCAACTAGGAGACTCATAGAGTTAAGAGAGATATTACTTCTTGGTTGTTGAGGAGTCTGAATCAGCAGCATTTCTAGCACTTGAGGAACCGACAGTGGGCTTTTTCACATTCTTGAGTGCTTCCATCGTCATCTTCATGAAGTTCTCCAAGATGACTTCTCTTTCTTGTCTTCTGATTCTCTCCTTCTCTTCAATTCTTCTATGTTCCTCCCTCTCCTCCTCTTCGCTTTGTCTCCTTAAATCTTCTTTTTGTTGTCTTCGAGCTTCAAAGCGATGAAATATGTCTTCTTGCTCCTTTGATAAGTACTATAGCTCAAGGGCTCAATGGCCATGGTGTGGGGTGCCTCAGATAGCACTAATTGATTATCGGCGGTAGGCATAGAGACATCGGTTTCCAATCCTTGAGAGGAAGTGGATGGTTGGTCAACATGAGTTGATGCGATAGGTGCATTCTCCATTATTTCTTCTTCTTCAGCAGTAACAGGGGAGCGGCCTGAAGCTTTGCATCCTGGAAAACATGTTGGCTAGTTGTGTAAGGACTTTTTCCTTGAGTTTCAACCACTTCTTCCTATCCTCTTCTCTCTTTTGTGCGGCTTGTTCTTCGGCTAATTTCTTCTTCAATTCTTCAGCTACGGTCATCTGTCTTCTAGTGGCAGGAGATTTAAAATGTTGAGTGAATGGTGGAGAGTCTTCGACAGCATACTATGATGGTGGCAATGAGCGATCTCCAGTGGCAGCTCTGTGAGCCTTGATCTTCTGCAGCCTTGCAGCAACCTGCTTCTCCGTGTACTATCATTTGGATGTCTGATCCATCCAATCGTCAGCCCATTCTTCTTCACTCCTCCAGTAGTTGAGACCAATCTTGGCCATCATAATTGCACGGTCCTCATAATGTAGTTCTTGAGTGGCATAATCGAAGAATCACCATGTCTTGAACTCTATTCTCAACCATTCTTGATCGGAAGACTCGCCTAGTGGTTCGGCAGGATATAAATTCTTGACTTCGGCGGTAGCTTGAGTTTCTATAAAGAAACAAATATCTTTTGCCCAGGAGATGAGATCATCATTCTTCTCATCTCGCACCGTGACGGGAGGACACCACTTCGCAATCCTCTTTGCTTTGTAGTTCCTGTCGGGTAGTCCTTCCGTGGGCACTCTTAGAGTTTCTTCTCTGAAAATAGATTCTCCATCGGTGACAGCTCCTGCATCCTGCTCATTGTTAGAACTAGGAATATCGCTGAAGGATATACCTGATACTTCTGGAGAGCTGGGAATCGGAATGCATCGTTGCCAGATGGATTCAATGGTTCTTTTGAGCACCTTCGTAGTATCTGCGGTAGTATTCCATCCTAGAATTGTTGATGGATCCACTCTCAATCTGCGTAGATACTGTTCATTCCGTGCTTGCACGCTTGCAGTGAGCTCTGCTTGTAGTTGATAAACTCGTATTTTGCCTCACTTATCAAATTGTTTTCTTGCATTTATTTGAGTTTTTAGTTAATAGTCGAGCATGAACTATTTATAGGGGATATTATGCTTGTCGTGCTCAAGTTTTGTAGGTTTGAGGCCAAAATCAATGAAAACTTGTACCGAAACTAGTTGACATTCAAAGGAATAGTCACGAATTCTTCCACACGTGGAATCTAACCTAATGGAGCACGGAAATAGAAATATCTTTGAGTTAGCTTTCCAACGCAACTGGAATCGGGCCAATCGGAGTTTGGGAGCTCAAGTTATGGCCAAAATCATGAGACTGCCCAGAAGGAGTCGGATGCAGGAATTTCGGGCGACACAGAGGTTTCTGTCTCGATCGACAGGGCCCCTGTCGATCGAGACAGAGGACAAATTTCAAAGGATTTTGATCTGCAGCCGTGTCGATCGACAGGCAGCCCGTCGATCGACACGCGCGCCGGAAAGGCATATTTTTACCCAATTTGGAGATTTTTCCTTCCCAAGTCATTACCTTTTGAAGATTTAATTTATTCCCCTATAAATAGGACTTCTCTAGCTCGAAAATTGACCCTTATTTTCTGCATTATTTAGGTCTTTAATTTTAGTTTTTACAACACTCTTTATAATTATTTTTCAGCATTAAACTCTTTAATTTACAGTACTCTTTATTTGCTTTGGATTCAAGACATTGAAGTAATTCAAGGTTCCTATTTCTTTAATGGTTCAAGTAAGTTTATTTATGGTTATTGCAATGTGTGATTTTAATATGTTAGGCTAGAACCCTTAAAAGGTTCTAGGGTTTTCTCCATCCTTTTCAGTATGTGTTAATTCAATTAAATCCAACCCTTAATTAATTGGTTCAAATTCTATATTTTTCACTCCAAAATCTATTTTCAATAGATGAAAATTGGATTAGGTTTGTAGTTATTAATTTGAGACCGAGAGGAGATAATTAATAATAGGAAAATAGAATTTTGATATAATTGGTTTTTGTCTCAAAAGGAAGAATCAATTGTAGGGTTTTCAATTCTGTATCTTTATTGAGATTGACTAGTTTGTGTTCTTGAGACCGAGAGGTAAAATTCACTTTCTAGTAATCTAGGTTTTAATTGTCCAACAAAGGAATTGATTCCAAAATATCAGATTTCCCACCTCAATAATTATTTTGGGTTTGGATTGATTATTTATGCATGTTGAATTGGATTGGTTGATTTCCCGGGAATCTGTGCTTTTTATTATTGAATTCTATTCCCAAGTATTTTTCTATTTTGAAAACAAAAACTCTTCTCAAATTTGGATTTGCTCAAACAGTGAATAGATAAATTATACCAGTACATGAGATTTTTTCATTGCACTATCCCTGTGGGTTCGACATTTCTTTGGGTCTATAAATTTATTTGCTTCTGTATTTTACAGCTTATCAAATTGGCGCCGTTGTCGGGGATAGTCAGATTTTATTTTGTTACTGGATTGTTTTGATATTTTCTGGATTGAGTTTTTATTTTCTGTTCGCGTGCGTGCGATTGTGTTTTACCTCTGTGTCGACGGACACTCTGCGTGTCGATCGACACAGCCGCTGTCGATCGACACAGGTACTAATTCCCTTCCGTTTGTTTTTTCTTTCAGATGCTTGTGAAGCAATGAGGAGATGGTGACCGATGCATATCTGACTCGAGAAGAGCAATGGGCATAGGTTACTGAAACATATCTACTAATTGTTTATGTTGAGTAATTGTTCCAAGTCGTACTTGGCATAAGACCAGCGTGGTGATCATTCTTGAAATTCATTTGTTATTATCTATTCTCCACGCTTGCTTGTTAATACACTATTTGATTCCGTTATGCTTATTTTTTTTATTATCATTTTGGAGTTAAACTCTTATCTTTCGAAATATAATCAAGTCCTTTGGAAATGTTTACTTGCTTTCGCTACACTTGATATCTCGATTATCTTTTGGGATTTAAACTCCTATCTTTTGAAAATAAAATGAAGTCCCTTTTTGGAAATGTTTATTTGCTTCCGCTGCTCTTTAAGTAATTGTTGATAATTGTTTTAAACCACTAAAACCCTTAGCGTGCATTGTTCGCACATGGGTCTGTCGCATAGGCCCAGTTTGGTGGCACGACAGAAGGTGGTATCAGAGCACTAGATTTTCATTGAGCTTGATACCGGAACCACATTGTAGCCGAGGTCTCCAAATTGATTGCATGCTAACTTGTTGATGCGGCTAAAAGTTCAATCAAATTAAACCTCTAACTACACAAG
>JAPKLW010004421.1:0-27523 GCA_026898455.1 Plectranthus barbatus
TATAGTTGAATGTCGTGGCTTCAAGTTTACAACAAAAGAATGAATGAAATGAATGATTTAGGTACAATTTCTACACCTCTTCTCCACGCTCTCCTCCATAGAAAAAAACTTCTCCCGATAAAAGATGTCGTGACATTGCAGGTCTACGTTGCTGTAGAATTGCACATACAATCCGGGATAGGATACTTAGTCACATCCCTCCCGGCTTTGCTAGTCCTGAGCTCCGGCTGCCCCATGGAATCCTGGTGCAGCCGGAGAATCACTTCATTGAACTCAGCTTCCGGAAGGGAGGAGTTCATGAAGTAAGGCAGCATCTGTCTCTTGTTCGGAGTGATAGTTTTCAAGTGCCCTGCATAGGCTCGATGCCCCTGAATGGCGCGGCCCATGTTCCCGCCATGGGACGCCATGAACACATCGCTGTTTACCGAGACGACGAAGTCCACCGCAGCCAGCAACGAGGCCTTCTTCGCTATAGGCTCGAGCTCCCCGGGTAATGCAAGCTCCTCCTTGTTATAGAAATGGGTGAATTCTGTAGTCAGTGGCAGCAGGGCTTCTTTCCCTCCCAACGGAGCACCGCCGGCCCAGTATATCCTGGCGTTGGCCGGGGCTCCCAACGCTCTAAGCAACCGAGCTATCTCCAAGGCGTTCAACGGGCAGAGCCCCGCGAGCTTCCTTTGATTGTATGTCATGTTTGATCTCGACGTCAAGAGGTCCGGGTGCGCCTTACGTTCATTGTTTATGGCGTCGTCATAGGTTTGAGTTAGGCCCGGGGAGCACCCTGTCCGAACCCAGACATCCTTCTCCATTCTCAAATGCAGAGCAAGATAAGGCCCCTTGCTTCTCATTCTCTCCGTCAGCTTGTTCCCTAGCTCCATGATGCTCGGCGCGAAACGCAGCGCGTTGAAGGCAACTTTACAACGAAGCTTCTGCAGATCGGAAGGGAGATCCTTGGACAGCCTCGAATCAAGACCGCGCAGGAGCAACACACCTTCTCTCCTTAGCTGCAGGAGACGAAGAATGTTCAAATCTTGACCAGAAAAGTATTCGAAATATCGAATTCAGCCTTTTAAGCTTACCTTTTTCAGATAATGAGAGCGAATCCACTCAGCCGAAGCGTGGAGGGGAGTCCTCTTCTCCTCCACCGGCCGTGTCATCAAATGTGTCGAAGGAAGAGACGAAACTATTCTTACATCATTCGACAACACATTCTTGAAATGATCCAAATCAAATATGTCTGAAAATTCACTGCAATAACCAAGAGAGAGAAAACAACATCAGCTTGATGGGAAATGATTCAAGAATTAGTTTAGTGGAAAAAAAAAAAAGGAAAAAGAGCAGACCTCTCATCACCCCAGATGACATTTTTCTGCAAAATGGGGACAACCAAGGCAGCACCAAGAATTCTCGCAATCACAACAGCATCAACTATCTGATTCCTCTGCTGATTCATCCCACCAGAAACCACCACCATCAAATACCTAGTCCTATCCCTCAAAATCTCACCGCTCTCCCTCACATACCTCTCGCCGAAATCCAAACAAGGCTTGTACCCCATCCCATCCGGCTGCTTCCAGAATCCACCGCCACCGCCATCTTCAACATCAAGATTTTGTTCAGAACTGATCGCTGCCGCCTCTTGAGACGCAGAGGAGCAAGGGTAGTGCGAGAAGGGGGCCGAGGGGTCGAAGTTGAGCAGCATCTTCATCATCCAGAGACAACCCACGACGAAAACGAAGAAAACGAGGAATCTCCATGTCCTAAAAGAGACCGCCCTCAGCGAAGACTGCTTCTTCTTGGGAGGTTGGAGCAGAGAATCGAGAGATGACTGGGAGATGGAGCTGATGATCTGCGCAGGGACGGAAATGTAGCTCTTCTTGTTGCTTTTGGACACCCCCATTTTCAGAGTTTTTTGGAGGAAGAGAGTCAGAAACCGTGTTGTTTTTTAAATTTGATGGCGAGGAAAATGGTTGGAGAAGTTTTATCGATGGTTTGTAATTATAAGAGAGAGAAAGATGCAGGGCGGCGGGAACGCGATAACCCATTGGATACGCGTTTGGCCGCGGTTTTCGTGATGGTTAATAAAATTTCACTCGTCAGAGGAAGGTGAGTTTTGTCAGAATAGTGGTCTGCCATTTGCAGTTCGGCCTTTTACTCCCTCTGTCCGATCAGATTAGTCCATATTTTTATTTTTGTCTGTTCTACCAGATTAGTCCATTTTCTTAAAATAGAAAAAAATCTTCTTACATCAATAAAATATTAATTATGCTACACTCACAAACATTGGTTTCTGTTCCGAAATCAAACAGGACTAATCTAATGGGATGGAAGGAGTATCTTCTTGACTAGATCAATGCAACTATAATATTAGATTTTAAACAAGAAATAATATTCTAACTTTTTGACATTTTATACCCTAATCTTTATTTTTACCTATAATTCATACTAAAATGAGTTAATACTGTTAATTATTGATGATTCAGCAGTTAAATATCACATTGACATCGCACGCAGTAAATCAAAACATAATTCAGTAGTTAAACGTCACTTGATATTCCATGTGGCATATCAAAACATCATTTTTTCTCCACAACTATTCGAATAAGTGGTTAAAAAATTGACTTCACGTTAGAATATTTGTAAATTTGCTAGCATTTCTTTAAAATGATGATAAAACAAGGTCATTTTGATTTGTTATGTGGGATGTCAAGTGGTGTACTGTGTTTACCTTCTGAATTATCAATAATTAATGGTGTTAATTCATTTTGATGAAATTTATAGATGGTAGTAAAGATTTGAGTATTTTAACTAACAACTATACATTGAGATATTTTTCCTGAAAATATTAATAGTTTAGATATTATTTCCTATTTACCCATTTTTATATTAAATATCTTTAATTTTTGAGTTTCATTCTATATCATATATTATTCTCCTTCTGTTCCACTTAAATTGTCCATCTTTTCTTTTTTGTTCATACCATTTACCTAAAATGGAAAAATTAATACACACTCAATAATAAAATATTAATTTTTTTTATTTATTACTGCATTCATTATTATGGCTACTTCTAAGTGGACTAATTAAGAGGGAAGAGCTATCCAGTATTGTTTTTTTTACTAAGGGCAAGTATAAGAAAATAGTGGGTGAGGGGTATTTATGGGATTTGATAGGTAAAATCGATGTTAGAAGAAGTGTCCGAATGCGAAGGAGCCAACTGTATCGCAGTATTTTACTTTGACCCAATTTCCCACTCCCACCTAATATTAAATTATTATTAATACTCCTAATTATTTTAAAGATAAATAGGGAAAAATATCCTAAACTATGGACTTTTTTGGAAAAATATCCCAATTTATTTACATAAGTTGAAAATACCCTAATCTTTACTTTTATTTATGAATTATACTCTGATATATTAATATTTTGAAAAAATACTCCAATATATTATTATTAGTTAAAAATACCCTAATCTTTAATTTCGTTTACGAATTATACCAAAATGAGAAATATTATTGTCTCTCACAAAGATGGCAGTCAAAACAACTATCTTCGTCCATGTTAAATTTAATGTATTAAACAATCAATATTTGCTATATATTCTAAAAAGTATTTAAACTTCATGTTCTACTATTTCCTTCGGTTGGTATAACATCCAATCCAAAACATAGGCGTATACATTTCGATACAAGATCACACGAAAAAAATAAGGAATTCAAGTAATCGAAAGAAAAAAAAAGCATAACATGAAGTTTTAAAAACTTTTCTAAAGATAAACGCGTTTAAATATATATACCGAATATTGATTGTTTAATAAATTAAATTTAACACGAACGGTGATAGTAATTTAGACTGTCATTTTTGTGTGAGCCAATAATATTTCTCGCTTTGGTATAATTCATAAACGAAATTAAAGATTATGGTATTTTTAACTAATAATAATACATTAGGGTATTTTGCCAAGATATTAATAGATCATGGTATCATTCATAAATAAAAGTAAAGATTAGAGTATTTTTAACTTATGAAAATAGATTGGGGTATTTTTCCAAAAGCGTCAATAGTTTGGGATATTTTCCCCTATTTACCCTTGTTTTAATCTATCAATAATTGTATATGATATATACAAATGTAATTTTATTCATTCTGTATTATTCAATATTGCGTTCAAACTGATGTAGTTGCATTTAGAGGTAGTTTGCATCTATTTATCTCACTCTACTGCCTACTTATATCAGAATTCTATTACACCTGAGGAAAAACTTATCTTTATTCAAATAAATCTGCAACTTATCTTTGACTACAACAATATAAAAGCATTCATTTAAATATTATATCCCTATTTTTTTTAGGAAGAAATTGTTATGTTAAGTTTGTATTCTCTTCAAAATTCATGTCACTATCAAAGTTTTCACCTTAGACAGAAGAATTCCGTACGGGTACAACTCTTATTTGAACGAAGTGAAAAAAATGCGATCTTTGTTGTCTAATAGAACAAACACTAATACCTTAATTGAATCGGTCAAGATCAAATTTGTTTATCAAAGTGCTTCTCCTATTGCTCAAGACATCTCTTTTCAAAAGAGGACCAAAAAAACTATATGATAAGAACAACTCAAGATCGATCACGCTAAATAAATTTTATAATTACATTTGGGAAGATTATAAATTCTATCTCAATGTATTTGTCACTTTTGAACTTTATTTCGATTTTTTGCTTTTTGAAATTTTACCTTAACATATGATTCAGTTAATTGAAAGTACCGTCGTTAATAACGTGGTAAAAAATATGTTGAATAACACATTATATTTTTTGATCGTGAGTTGAGGATTGATCAAGGTAGTGTTATTGATACAAATAGTGGCAAATCTAGAAAATCTTGGTATGGAAGGCTCCCTTAGGTTTTAAGTAAAAAATATAGAGTTCATGAGTTAAAAAAAAATAATTTTTTTAAAATGCCATTTTCCCCTTCATTATTACCTGATTTTTCTTCTTCACGATGATGACTATTACATAAAAAGTCGGATAACTATAGTACTAAAACGAAAAAAGAAATCGACTAAGGGGCCCTAGCCCTCACTTGGATATGCAAATGGGCACAGAAAACATAGATTGTGATGAGTTCAGAGAATGTCATATTTTTTTATTTTTTTTGAATAAGTGTACATTAATCTTAAACTCACACACTCAGATGTCCCCCTGGAAGCTCGAACCTGTGACCTCTCAGTCACAGGCAAGGTGCTTTAACCACAACACTCCGAGCGAAGAGACAGAGAATGTCATATTAAATACTCCCTCCGTCCCATATCATTTGTCTTGTTTGGTTTCGGCACAGATACCAAGACGAGTGTAATAAGAGATTTTAATGGTACAATTAGTAAAAGTGATTAACACTTAATAAAAAAAAAGGACAAAAGAAATTCAAAATTTGAAAATTTCAAATTTGGTGCCCAAATTTCCCACTAAAACTGTTCTATAAATATTCATCCAACTATCCACCATTACTACAAACATCACAAAACAACAATATATTACATTAAAAATAGGTCAAGAAAAAGATGTTTCTGAAGTAGCAAGAGAGGAGATTGTGCAGTTCTTGCTTCTCCATTGCAAAAATGGCAAACCATTGAGAGGAAAGATTGGAGAAGCTGCTGCAAAATTCAGATGTTCTTCAAGGACTATTTCAAGGATATGGAAAGCTGCAAGAAATCAAAGAGAGAGAGGTGAATGTATAAAAGTTGTTACAAACAGACAAGGCAAAGGAAACAAGCCTGCAGCAAAGATAAACATTGAGCAAGTCCATTATCAAAAAAGAGGTACAATTCGAGCCCTAGCTGAAAGCATTAATGTTCCAAAAACAACTGTGGGAAGATGGGTTAAAGAAAATCTGATCAGGGTTCACACAAATGCCATAAAACCCGAGCTGACAGCTTTAAATAAAATGTTAAGGCTAGGGTTCAGTTTACAAGCCATAGAATAATAAAATGTTAAGGCTAGGGTTCAGTTTACAAGCCATAGAATATGATAAGGATTTGAATGTTCTTAGTTTCAAGCCAATGGAGAATGTAATTCACATAGATGAGAAATTGTTCTACCTTACTAAGAATACCCACAGATATTACATGAGCCATAGGGAAAAAGATCCACACATATATTGCAAAAGTAAGAAGTTCATCCCTAAGATCATGTTTATGTGTGTTGTTTGCCGGCCAACTTTTGGAGAAGATATGAATGTAATTTTTGATAGAAAAATAGGCATATGGCCTTTTACTGAAGAGGTACAAGCCAAAAGAAACAGCAAAAACAGACAAGCTGGAACTATGGAACTAAAGCCGATTGAATCAATCACAAAGGAAGTGATAAAAAATGCCTAGTTAAACAGGTAACAAACATTGAATTTATGAGTTGTGATGCATGTAAAAATGAGTTAATCCTTATTCTGCCAATGTAATTTTAATTTCAGTTTTCTTATTTATGTTTTGCACTTACAAATTATTCCAGCAATTAAGTCTAGGTGACACTCATGTTTAAGTAAAACAATTTACATCCAACAAGACAATGCAAGACCTCATATCACAGACAATGATCCAGACTTAAGATCAGTGGCAAATGCAGACGGATTCAGTATAACTTTAGTGCAACAACCACCAAACTCTCCAGATGTGAATGATAATGACATAAGCTTCTTTAGGGCTTTCCGAAGTCTACAACAACAACAAGCATGCAGAAATGCGAATGATCTTGTTAATGCAGTTATTACAAGCTTCAATACATTAGAACCTATGACTTTGAACAAGGTTTTTTTGACTTTACATTCTTGTTTAAAAGAAATATTGAAAATGAAAGGTTGCAACAACTACAAGATCCCACACATGAAGAAGGATGCCTTAATACTGCAGCATGAGTTACCTAGAAATCTAGAATTGCCCATGCAGTTAGTGAAAGACAGCCTAAAGTACTTGATGGAAGAAGGACATGGACCAGGTAATGAGAAGCTCATTTCAGATTTAGCCATGGAAATAGGATAGATGATGTTGCAGTCATGGTTTTTGCCAAGAATATGCATCAATTGGTTTTTGTAAAGAATATGCATGACTTGGTTTTTGTAAAGATTATGCATACCCGTGACTTGAACTATGAAATTTTTGCCTAAACAAATTAATTAAACCACTTCAGCTCTGATTTACACATTTCAGACTAAATATGCATCACAAATGTAGTAAAAAATGGACTGGTGAACAATTAACATCATTTCAGAATTTAACCCTCTTATCCCACAGTTGAACATAAACATTAATGAACCAACAGAGGGAATATCAGAACCAAGATAACCGCAGAACCACAACACAGGCGAATAGCAGAACCAACACAGGGGAATATCAGAACCAAGATAACCGCAGAACCACAACACAGGGGAAAAACAGAACCAACATAACCGCAGAAACAACATAAGGGAATATCAGAACCAACATAACCGCAGATCCAACACAGGGGAATAGCAGAACCAATATTACCGCAGAAATAATATAATCACAGAGGCCATATTACCAAAAATAATGGTTAGATGTCACCTGATATTAGGAAATTGACATTTCCAAAAAGCCCGTAGAACCTCCCTCCTCAACCTCCAAAAAGCTCGAAGATCTTCCTCATGTTCATTCGCCATCGGCTCATCCTCCGTAGTTGCTAGCCCGCTCAGAGAACCATCACCGTCGAACCCCTCATCCTGTGAGTCAGGATTTGTGTTCGCGAACCCTAACGCATCCTCCCAACCGGCAACATCGACATCTCCAGATTCTGTGAAAGATGGCTGAGGGAGGTACAAATCGGTTGTAGAAACAGGAAACAGAGAGGAAAGAGGACTCAAACCTTCATCGGTGGTCCATGACTCTACCACCAAGAGAAGATCGTCACCTGCAACGGTGACAGAGGACGGCGAGAGGAGGGCAGAAGAAGTATCTGTAGATGGAGGTGATGATTTCTTCATCGCGGGGAGAGGAGGGACGGACGAAGAACTAGGGTTTTTTTCAAAATAGATAATCGGTCGGAAAGGAGAGTGGGGCGAGCGGGGGAGAGCGGCGCACGGCGGTGCATGACGGAGAAAAGAGAGGTAGATCGAAGAAAGGAGGAGAGAATGAGTGGAGAGAAATGAGGGTGGGGAGAGCGGTGCACATAGTGAGAGTGAGAATGAGTGTGAGGAATTAGGGTTAGGGGGGTTGGATAAAATTAACAATAATTAATTAATTAATTAATTTATGCTTAATTAGGTTGAATGTTCTCTAATTATTTCCATTTCGAGAATACAAGACTAATGTTTGGGACATACGAAAAATGAAAATAGGACTAATGTTTCGGGACGGAGGGAGTATTACATTTATTTTTTTATTTGTCTTGTGATATTAGTCTACTTTCCTAACATAGCAAATTTTTCACATTCATCAATAAAATATCCATTACACTATCACTCACCACCACTCACACACCTAAATTTTCGTATCCGGTCAAATGTGGACAATTTGATCGGGACGGAACGAATAATATATTAGTAACCAAAAAATTTGAGAAAACTTCAAAATTAACTGATATATTAAGAATTTAAAAAAATAATCATGGAAAAATACCCAAAATTAGAGTTTCAAAAATTCAAAGTTGGGATGAATACGAATATTCGAGTTCCAGCTGGCAGCATCCATGACATAGTGTCAGCTTTTGTTACGTGGCAGACAGCGACTTGTCACTTCTCGATATATAAAATCACCTCGGAAATCGAAAACTATTCTTTTATCCTACGTGGCATATCATTCTCACTTTGTCCAGCTGTCTCGTCTCAGATTTTTACCCAACCTCAAAATAGCAAACTTTCGTGGCTCAGATTATTTCAAAATTTATGATAGAGATGATCAGTGGCGGATCCAGAAAATTTTTCCAAGGGAGCTAGAATTTTTTTTTTTCGCCTTCACCTTAACTTCAATCATTTTATATTATTTTTTCTTTATTTTCATCCATTTTTTTTCTTCTAGCCGAAAAAAATTTCGGGCTAGGGGGGGCTATCCGCCACTGGAGATGATGATAATTGATCAGACAATTAAAATGATGCTCTATATACTTTCACGTATATTAGTCTTATTTTGACTGTACACGATAATTAAAGTTTTACCGTTCCAATATATTAGTTTTATTTTGACCGAACACGATAATTGAAATTTATAAGTGTAGTAGAATTAATATTTTGTTGATATGAATGGATTAATTTCCATACTAAAAAATGTGACTAATATACTGGAACAGACGAGAAATAAAAGTGAGACTAATATATCAGAACAAAGTGAGCATTATAATTTGTAATAATAATTATTGTAAATTTAAACATTCCAGCCCACTGTTAATGCCAACTCAATCAGTTAACGAACGTCATACTCGAGGTTTAAGATTGAGGTTCACGAAAGATCCAACCCAATAAAAATTCTTCAAGCAAACTCTAATCCATCGAGACATGAACTCACACGATGTTCGTGTTTGTTAGTCAGAACGGGTATTTATAAATAGGAGAATTGTTGATTCATGACCCAAAAGATAGTTTAATTATCGACTTAGGACCCGAAAGATGATTTGTCAATCCAGGAACCGAAAGATCAAATAATTCTCAATTCAGGACCTAATATTGAGGTCCTGGATTGAGAATTGTATGATCTTTAGGGCCCTGGATTGAAAATTTTGGTGATCTTTTAAGTCTTGAATTGAGAATTAATCTTTCGGGTCTTGAATCGAAACTTAAACTATCTTTCGAGTCCTGAACCGATTAAGCTCCTTATAAATATTAGCAAACCTAACTTAACCTAAAGTTTGAGAATCATCCCCAAACAAAGTTTATAGCTCGTCAAGAATCTTAAATACAAATTTTGATCATCATCTTAAACTAAAAAGATTATAGGTACCTAGGTTTGGTTCATCTCATTTATTTTGATATTAATTTATGCATGGTTATAGGAAATGAAATAATATGGATTATATCAATAGTCATTTTTATAAAAGTTTTCAAATTATTCAAAAGTATTGAATAATTAATTTGAGGTCCAAATTAATAATGTATCTACATATAATGTAAGAAATTAGTAATGCTTTTACATTTGAATTTTCACACGTTAACTCCAAAGTGAATTACATAAACATTTGCTTTTACATATATACAATATTATTGAAAAAATTTACTATTTGAGAGCATCGGTGAGTATTATATATGAATATAATATTATATGAAATATAAAATGAATAAATCTGGTTTATTGGTAGCTCTAGAACTTTCGGCAGCTCAATCATAATTCATAAGCAATTTGGCTTTCTACAGCTAATATTCCACTTGTATTCAATTATTTCCAGCTCTTCCATTCACACTTATATTTTTATGGCTCTATATTATATTCCCTCTGTTCCGATTATATAGTCCGGGTTATTATTTTAGAGTGTTTCAATTATATAATCCAATTTCTAAGTTTGGTATTCCCTCCGTCCCATAACATTAGTCTTGTTTCATTCCGGCACATATACCAATTCGAGTAGAGATAGAGAAAATTAATATTTTATTAGTGAGTGTGTATTAATTTTCCATTTTAGGAAAGATGACTAATGTTTGGGACAGACGAAAAAGGAAAACAATACTAATGTTATGGGACGGAGGGAGTATTATTTTTATATGATCATTTACCATTACGTCCCTAAATAATCTTGGAAAATGTGTATATTAAATGTAATATTATGAAAATGAGAAGTTAATTAATGCTTTAAATAAGGGTAATGTTGAAAATTTGTTTAAATATTAAATAATTTTTTACAAACGTGCAAGATCAAACTGAACTATATAATCGGAACGGAGGGAGTATATACATACTTTTATTAAAAAAAACAATAATAACAAAACAATCTTAATTAAATTAATAGTTTCATCTTTAAAACCTTACATTTTCCAAATTTTGAATCAAGAAAAATGAATGATTTCCCAACATATATATAGATTGATGATTACGTGTTAATTTTCTTTGGTGTATTAAATAAGAACAAATCTCATTCATCATTCATCATTCATATATACCTTTACTTAATGAACATGAAATCTTTTTGTATCGTTTTAAAAGTTATTTTCCCTTGTATATATTTGTGCATTGTAGTTTAGTTTCGAAAATATTGTTTCATACATCTCTATTATGAAAATAAAAAAAAATATTGAAGAGTTTCACAACTAATTAATTTGAATTGTTTGAAGGTACTGAATTCTAATACACGTGCATTAGGTTTATAAGATGACATTTCGTGAGATATATCTTTCAAGGCCAAACTACCTAATAATCAAAATATATTGAAGCATAATTCCAAATTTTAAAATTAAACAATATAAAAGAAACCAAAAAAATAGGCATTTTTGCTTTAAAAGGGGGAAAAACTACTAAAGGAAGTTTCATTTGAGCCTAAAATTGGTATTAGGTCTAACCACTTCCTTAACCAATATTAATAATATATGGTAAATATTGGATAATATCCTGATCTATTAATATTTTTGGAAAAATACTTCAATGTATTGAAAATAATTAAAAATATAACAATCTTTACTTTCATCTATGAATTATATCAAAACGAGTTAACATCATTAGTTATTGATGATTCAGCAGCTAAATGCCAGTTTACATCACACGTGGTGAATCAAAACATAATTTAGCAGTTAAGCGCACTTGACATCCCATGTGGTAAATCGAGTTTGTTAATCTTCTTGTTCTCTGTGTGTTTTTAACGTGATGATAAATCGAAGTCGTTTTGATATATGCCACACATAGGATGTTAAGTGGTGTTTAACTGCTGAATCATCAATAATTAACGGTGTTAACTTGTTTTGGTGTAATTCATAAATATAAGTAAAGATTGAGATATTTTTAACTGACATTAATACACTGAAGTATTTTCTCGAAAACTTCAATAATTTAAAATATTATCCCCTATTTACCCTATTATATATTACACTTAATTGTATAGAATTTTCACCTTTCGTCAATTAAAATGAAATAAATATCAAATTTAGTATTAATATACACTTCTAATTTTTTTGTTAAAAATATTTAGGTAAAATTCCAAAAACTAATTATCAAACTATTTTCCTATGTTCGTTTTCACAATGCAATTGGGCCGTTAATCGATAAGGCCCAATTTATTCAGAAACTGGTTTAGCCCTACGACTATATCCAGAAGACATTTTTAGAGCCCAAACCATTTTATTAGAAGTTCTTTCGATAGGATCGATCTCAAAACTTTTCATTAGAAGATTTTTGTATACGGAATGTGCACCATCGTGTGTGCAAAGAGACCATATTATCAACATAATTCTTACATGTATTATATATATAAGGAGTATTTTTTGTATTAAATTTTATAATTTATTATTTTGTTTAGTATTATAAATTTTCATCTATATATTATCATGCTTAAAAGTTATTATGGTAGTTTTGTGCTTATATGTTTTAAGTATTATACTTAAATGCAAAATATAATTCGCAAAATGTAAGATATTAACGAAAAATATATTTATAGTACATCTTAATCAATTTAAAATTAACTCATATTTAAAATTTTAAGAAGTCTTCACCTAATCTATTCTTGCGTATTATTTGAATTCTTCACCATCTTTCACATATTTGGGAAATAAAAAATTGTTATATTCAAGATCAAGTGGAATTTATTATTATTATTTTTTTGGAAGAACTTCTAGGGAAGTGTCACATGTGCAATAATTATTCTATCTGCAAGAGCCCATATCTCAACACTCATGATTTTCCAAATTTTTTAAGATAAAAGAATTCATTCAAACTTTTAGCATTTAAAAATTCATGCTCATAAAATATTTGAAAAAATTTAAAGCTTGAGTTCACTATTAAAATCGTGGTGTTGAAGAGTTCAATACTAGAGAACTTAATATGCATGACTAACAGAGTAATGTTGGAAAACATTTTAGAGTTAGACAAAGTTTAACACGCAGTGGAAAATTAAAACAGACACAAAGAATTATTTTTCATGAGTTTAGAGATTCTAAACTCGCGAGAGCTTTACGACCAAAAACAGATTTCACTATGATAATAAAGTTTACACAGTGAAATCGAAATAATAAATATCCAAATCCCTTCTTGGTTCATTCCCTCGAAAAAACTTGAATTTACATAAAAGTAGAGACTACAACTATGAAAAGTCGGGCACGAAAACATTGATTGAAAGCTGGAACGCTGTGCTTTAATGATCCTTGAAGAATAATGTAAGTCGTTCACTTTCTCTTCGCACCCCAACACCCTTTTTATA
The DNA here is from genome assembly GCA_026898455.1 of Plectranthus barbatus. Lineage (NCBI taxonomy): Eukaryota > Viridiplantae > Streptophyta > Magnoliopsida > Lamiales > Lamiaceae > Plectranthus > Plectranthus barbatus. The sequence continues at coordinate 13,328 of JAPKLW010004421.1, forward strand.
GGTTTAGATGAGTGTAGCCTCGTGCTTGATATATATCTTTGCATAAATATCTCAACTGTAAGAAGAAGATATGTGAAAGATTTGGATATATCCCTAAAAATTAGAAACTTCAACATAGATCCTGAATCAATAATTAAACTATCTTGAGGGTCCTGGATCGATAAAACCCCTTTTATAAAATACATATATATATATATCATAGAATGAGTTGAATTCACGAAAATAAAGAAATATGAAAAATAAGGAATGATAAAATTAACTCAGTATAGTCTAAACTACAAAGTTAAGAGTTGGTCTCCTGAGAGACGGTCTCACTATTTTTTTTATTGTGAGACGGACCTTAATACATTATTTCAATAAGTTAAATACATCATTTCATTTTTAAGAATTACATTATTTACAACAAAGAAATACATCATTTGCAATAAAGAAATACATCATTTCATTAAACTCATATTACAATAAAAATGGTGAAACATCATTTGCAATAAAGAAATACATCATTTCATTAAATTCGTCTCACAATAAAAATGATGAGACCGTCTCATCTGAGACTTTGCCCAAAGTTAAATATAACATTAGCTTTAATACCAACACGCGATAAACATTGCATCTTCAATATTCATAATTAAGTAAGAATCCCAACTAATTAAAATCAAAGATATTATTTTAAGACTACAATTTCAAAATAGCATATAGAAGCATTATTGGTGATGTGCAATTTGCTTCGAAGTGGTAAATTAATATTATTAAATTCGAAGTTGATTTTCTACGTGATTCAATATTTATTTATATTTGCAAATTATGAACCCAAAACTATATTATTAGTTCATCCCACGTGTCGTGAGTGTGATGAAACTGAAAATGGCAGACATAATTGAAATTTAGAGATCCAATTGATTTTTCAAATAGTTTCATTGACTATCCCCAATCATCTTACTGTATATAAATAGATATTTATAATAAGGCCCTAATAAAATAAGTATCATGATATATTCAAGTTTTGATCCGATAAAAGTTCATTCGAGCTTTATTTAGTAAGTTTATTTGACTCTTATAACATTTGGCTCGGGGCGTTTGAGAGTAAGTTCATTAGCTAAAATTAGTACTCCTTCTATCCCGGTCAATTAGTCACATATTTACCGAGCTCGATAACCAATATTCGTGAGTATAATGAAATTATTATTTTATTAATGAATGTGAAAATATGAGAGGTAGACTCAAAGGTTCTAAACCCAATCAGTCTTTAGTTGTTGACCCAGTTTGTTAGACGGTTAAGAAGTTAGCTCGGGTTAATTAGTTTCTTACCAATCTCTGAGTGTTCCTGTGAGTTTCACCGGTGGTTCTTGAGTGATTCCTCCGATCTCTCTATTCATCTGAATGCTGTGAGGGTTTCCCCTAAGGTCTGCAACCCGTCCTTCCTTCTTGTGGCCGATGGTAATGAGAGATAGAGGTTTAGGTGAGTCCTGAGCCGATACAGTCCCTTCGATAGCTTGGTCTAGGATGCAGCAAACCACCACACGCAACAATTCACCGTCGTGAGAGGAAGACGCGAAGGTAAAGGTGTACTGTAGTTTCTGTTGCAAGAAGAAGAGCGTTGTCATTCCGGTGGAAAGGTCTCTCGATCTGAGAGGACCTCGGAACTTGACGGTAATTAGGGCTGGTGTAACGGAGGGGTGGTGAGGAATTTTAGAAAATGTGACTAATATAGTGGGACAGACAGAAAAGACCAGCGAGACTAATATAGTGGGACGGAGAGAGTATAAAATTATTAACTTAATAAAATTAATATTTTTATAATTAAGAGTAACATGTATGATAAATCTTTGTACTTATAAAAAAAATTAAATTTGAGTATGAATATGATGTTATTTTTGGAATAAATAAATTTTCTTTTAAAAAATAATGAATATCTCAATAAGTACCTAAATTAAAAAATTTGTTTTAGCCTCGACTAATGCTCGATTAAGTTCATAAACCTTAAACTATTCGATAAGAAATTAATATTCGATTCAATAATAAACGAATCAAATTTAAGTAAGATATATAATACTCCATTCATTTACACCCTTATTTTATATCTATATTAATTTAAGTCACAACCCATATTATATCTCAAATCCGGAATATTGGATACACTATTAAAAGATATCAGAAATTGTCTCATCGGTAGGGGTGTAATTGAAACGAGTCAAGTCAAGTAGTGCCGTATTCAAGTTTGACTCATTTAGTATCGAATCAAGCTTCAAATTTTTTTATCGAATACTTTGAAGTTCACGAACTTTTTTAAGCCTTAGTCGAGCCTAAACGAAATTTTCAAATTTAGAATTTATTTAAAATATTAATTATTATTTTGAAAGAAAAGTTATTTATTCCAAAACTAATATGATATCCATTCTCAAATTAAAACCGTTCTCATTATCAAATAGATAATATATCATTATTGTTACCTTAAGACATTAACATATTATTTTTACATAATTAATTATTTTATATTTTTTTTTCTAATTTGAGCTAAGGAGCTTGCTCACGAGCTCATGAGTCGAATACTATAATGCTCAAGTTTGGTTAATTCATTTAATAAATGAGCTCGAATGAGCTTTTATCGAGTCGAAATCCGTGTAGCTCACAAACAGTTTCGTTCATTTACACCCCTACTCATCGGATAACTGAGTATTCATGAGTATTTGAGATATTAGAGAAATATATCCCAAAATTCAACAAATTAAAAAATTTTAACATCAATATTTTTCTATCAGTGAATTATATTCCACAATTCACTTCTATTAATGAATTTTATTATCTCTTGCTGACTTAACCACTAAGTGCCATGTGATGCTGATTTGTCAATGGCACATTGCCGCATCAATGCCTGTGACATTGATGTGACATTTTTTATTTTCTTAATAATTTTTTAAATATATTCTAATTCAATTCTTAATATATTTATATATTTATATTTTTAATTTTAATTTTAAATTTTTTATTTCTCATCTTGAATTACTAAGGGCCAGTGTAAGTGATCTGCCTATGCTACTACAACTAAATATTATTGGCGTTGGTCCCGAAATGAGAGAGTATGAATGTGTAGCGGAAATAAGATTAAACTTTGCACTCGTCATGGAAACAAACTGAGACTCAGTTTCATGTTACATAAAGTCAGTTTAGCTCAGGGAATTGTTAAATAAGTTTCGAAAATATACACTTCAATACTTGGCTAAGTATTGAAGGTTTCGAAGTAAGTTTTGGAAACTTATGATGCAGAAACCTAAAGTAAGCAAGTAAAGAACACGAGATATTTATAGTGGTTCGGACTTAAAATCCTTCGTCCACTCGATTTCGCTAAGTTTCAGTGTATAAGCCTTCTTGCGATCTATGGACAGCTCGTTGGAAACCTCCGTCCTTCGGTCTGCTATCATCACTTGTCTAGAAACTCCTTGTAAGTTGGATGATTGGATGTTTCCTCGTTCTTCCCAGAATACAGTGTGGTTGGCTAGGCCCGTGATAATCAATATCCCAGAGTAGGATATTGACTGCTATGAGTATAACTTTGAAAATTATATTCACCAACGAATAGCTTCAACTAAGCTTTAGCCGCGTGCTTTAAAGCAGTAGCACGGAAGTGATAACTTGAGTTAGAAACTCAAGTCTCGTGTATGAAGTACACGGAATATCATAAAGCTTTTGAGTAGGAAATCTGACAGAGCTTCAACGTATCTTTCCTTGAGAGTTCGTAACCATTTCAGGTTGAAGTGTCGAGCTATTTATAGTCTTTAGGAGGACAATTTGAATTTTCACCCGTTAGACACATAAATAAAGTCGTTAGGGACTGAGATTGGGTCGTCCAATCATCGCACATACTTTTGTCTGCTCTGCTGCCTGCTCTCTGCTTTTGGTAGTGTACTTTCCACCTACTTTTTGTCAGACTAAGTTTGAATCCGTGGAATCCAAGTATGAGACTTCCTCGTACTGACTTTTTGACTTGGCATGGAAATGCCTTTAAGTCTGACTTCGAACACTTGTGTTTCACGTGCTTTTGGAATAATAAACCTCTATACTGACATTTCAAAGTTAGTATAAGCTTCTACCATACTTAGTCAAACTCAGTTTCAGTTTCCAGAAACTTAGTTTCTGGCCTTACTAAGTTTTAAACACGAACACAAGTCTTCAGATCTTCAAGTTTCTTTGGATCTTCTCTTCAAGTAAGGAAACTTGGTTCTGGATATCTCGAGCTCTGTCTTCTTGAAAGTTTTCATCAGAAACTCAGTTTCTGATTCCTTCTCTTGGTCTTCAGCATCTAAGTTTTTATTACAACTCGAACAATCCTATACAAGGATTACATTTAATTACTCTAGAAATTTAACACTAAAATAAGTTTTGACATATCAAAATATCAAATTAAGAAGTGAACTGAAACTCAGTTCCTAACAAAAGCATACGTAAACTTAATGGAAATTCATGATGTTCTATTCTATTTTTACCTTTATAATCTCACGAATAATATAATAAATCAAGGATTGGAAGAAAACAGAAAAAGTATATTTGACAATGAATTAGTAATGTCTATTCAACTGAAGATTTATAGATATGAATAAAGCCAACAAATGGCCGACAGTATTAAAAATTATATAATTAATCATTTTGAGTTATAAGACATTGGTATTTTAAGGCACAAGAAATTACTAAAATATTATTTGTCCACTGGGAGTCAAGTTTTCAGCCAATTATTGTTCAAAATCAATTATTTCAGTTTGATTGATAATTTTTCAAAATTATGCATGAATCTACATTAATGAATGGGTAGAGTATATTATCTTAATTAAAAAAAATACAGATAATATTGAAAAGACAAAAAATATAATAATAAAAATACATGAATGATTGAATCAAAACATTTTAAAAAATAAGAATAATTATTAAAAAATTAAAATTATTATTTAAAAATAAAATATCACGTCAATGCCACGTTTCATTGATGTAGCAGTGAGTCATCGTCACATGACACTAAACGGCCGAGTCAGCGAGAGAGGACAAAATTCCCGAACATAAATACACATTATAATATAATTTCTTAACATTTATTAAACTTTGTCGATTAAGAACCCAAAAGATAGTTTAATTATTAATTGATAGTAATACCCAATCGAGATTAAAGAAAGAATAAAAGGAGATCCACGTCTAACAGCTAAATAACTAACTATTCTTGGTGATTGCCCATGTGAAACAATTAATTCTGTTTCAATTAAATTATTCATAAAAATATGTCAACATGTAACGCACCTTTTAGTTAGTCGATGCCAATTATTTGCTTGCATTTCCAATTTCCATCATCTCTATTTAAGGAGCAAGAAATGAGACAAGTTTTCCCCCATCAAACACCCATGGCTGCTCTACCCCCACTTCTTCTGTTTCTGCTTATTACTTCCAGCCTTGCAGCCACCGCTTTCGCCGGTCGGCGTCCGTCGTCGCGTTTCGACCGGAGTTGCTTCCCGCCTGGATTCATATTCGGAGCTGCCTCCGCGGCATATCAAGTATATATACTTATATACACGTACATATATACATAATTTCATTTTCATTTAATTCAGCTTTTGTTTTAAAATATATGACTATATATATATATATAGAGAGGAATATACACTCATACTAACCCATCTCCTTAGGCTAACATGCTAACTACAAAATGTATTTGTCAAAAATGCATGAGCGAATGCAAGTAGATGCACCATTTTTTATGTAGAATTGATGCACTGACCATTTTATATGTGGATTTAGTGCATTTTTTATAAAAATCTAAATAATATAACGTTTTATATGTGGAATTTGTGCATTTTTAATAATGCATCAATCCTGTACAAAAGATGCACCGAGCTGCTGCATTTTTTTTCAATCCTAAATAGGTGCATATTGTAATTATTATGTTATTATTTATTTAATGAGATGTTATTATATATATATATATATATATATATATATATATATTGTTGATGATAATATTGTGACAAGGTTGAGGGAGCTGCGTTTAAAGGTGGGAGAGGGCCAAGCATATGGGACACTTACACCCACAAATTCCCAGGTTTCTTACCCATTTTTAACCTAGCTAGTTATACTTTCTTCTTCATATATTAATTATAATAAAACTGAATAATATTATTTAGAGTAATAGTAGTTTGATTATCTATGTTGGATCTTGTTGGGGATTGACCTAACTATGTTTAGTATGATATTAACGGTTTTGGGTTAATCAATCCCATTTTGGTATTGGATATCTGATTTCATACTAATGAGATGTGTGGTTTCTTATTATCTACTCTATGTTTGTAAAATATTTAAGTAAACAATATATTAAAAGAAACTTTCAATATAACCCTTATTTAAAAGTATAAATTACGAGAACGAATTAACACCTCCATCAGATATCTTGATTGAAATCCCCAGCAATGGCATTTTCCGCACAAATAGTATTCTTGCTTTTTTGGACAATCCTCGATACACAAGAAAGAGTTCTTAACCTTTCAATTCATTTTATTAATTACATTTAATATTCTCATTTTTAAAGATTATTCAAGTGTGTATTTGTAAATTACTTCAATACAAAACAAAAAAAAAAAACAATACCAAATACAGATATCAGACTATATAATTGAAACAAAATAATAACGTAGACCATATGAATGGAACGAAACGAATAATATGCAAAAAATGTGAGACCTGGGTTAGCCAAATCCAACGAATCTCACCCGAATCGCCTCATCTATTCTCATGAGGATAGGTTTAGTTTCAAACCCCGGTTCGAACAGAAGGAGTACGCCATGCTAACGTGCCTTTGGAAACAATAATATACAAGAGTTTATTTCTATTCTATATGCTACTTAATTTCGTATATTTTCGGCTAAAAATAATTTAATTTCTTACAGAAAAAATAGCTGACAGAAGCAACGGGGACTTAGCCAACGACTTCTATCATCGATACAAGGTAGTTTCATTTATAGCTTTTTTTTCTTCTTATTTTTCTTAAATATTCTTAAACGCAGAAAATCTCAATGTCATGAGCTAGTTATTTTTAATATAAGTTAAACTAATTTATTTTTGTCGATATTTTAAATGAATTTCAATAATTGGCAGGATGATGTGAAATTGATGAAATCTATGGGATTGGATACTTTCAGAATGTCCATTTCTTGGTCTCGGATTTTACCAAGTAAGTTAATAATAAACTTAATTTTAAATATATAGTAGCAGAAATTGATTAATTAATTTTTTTTACCGAAGTTCCTATTATATATTACAAGAATTAATATATTCATAAAATTATATTTTTATTTTATCAATTAAAAAAACAGAAGGAAAGCTAAGTGGGGGAGTAAACAAAGTAGGGATTGCCTTCTACAACAATGTCTTCAACGAACTCCTCGCAAATGGTGAGACTAATCAAAATTTGAAAATATTTTTCTTCAATTTTTTTATTAATATAAATTAATTTATAGTACTTTGTTTTTTCTTTAAAAAAATGTGTAGGTATAACTCCATTTGTGACATTATTTCATTGGGATGTTCCTCAAGCTCTAGAGGATGAATATGGGGGCTTTCTTAGTCCTCGCATCATGTAAGAACAATTCATATACATATATATAGGAAGCAGCTTCGGTGAAAAAAAATATCAAAGTTGTTTGATTATGTTTACCCGTTGCTTGAATATAAAGGACTTCAAACAACGTGATAAACATATTAAGATATTCTCATTGGAGGATTTTTCTCACGTGATCTTATATATATATATATATATGAACTTAATCTAATGAGAATAGAGAATATGAGAATACTACATTATATTCTCACTATACTTCATTTTAACATCAAAATCATTCATTGAAAAATTCATTTAAACTTCAAAATACTTCATTTTCATTTTAACTTCCATTTTCTTCATTTTATCTTTGATTTCCTTCATTATACTTTTTAGACATTAGTTTTTCTAAAATATTATTCACTTTTATCTTCACTTTTGTTCATTTTATCTTAAAATTACTTCATTATCTGTTTTCATGCTCTCGCGTTAACAACTATTTTTATATGATCGGACCTCTCTCTATATATATATTTGGGCATGCATGTTCATAAATATTTGCAAGAAAGTGAGGATGTAATATATATGTGTGTGTAATTGCAGAGATGATTTTAGAGATTTTTCCGAAGTTTGTTTCAAAGCATTTGGCGATCGAGTTAAGAATTGGATTACTCTAAATGAACCATTTAGTTTTGCCAACACCGGTTACGACGGAACCTTGCTCGGAAACTTCGCACCGGGGCGGTGCTCCGATCGGGCCATCTGCGCCGCCGGGAACTCTTCAACTGAACCTTACATTGTCGCCCATCATCTTCTTCTTAGTCATGGGGCTGTCTTCAAACTCTACAAAGATAAATATCAGGTAATTAAGTGTGTTCGATTATATTAAGATTTTCTCTCAAATGAGCCATCTCGTATTAAATATATCCCACATCTATCATAGAGGAAGGTTTAGACCACCTTATAATAGTGATAAATATCTTTCTATATAAACCGGTTTTGTAAGGTAGAGTTGAATTTTTATATCTCGGAAAAATTCTCCCTTTTTTCAGTCACCTATTCCAAAAGAGTTGGTCTCCTGAGACAGTCTCATTATTCTTTTTATTATGAGACGGATCTTAATATATTATTTTAATAAGATAAATACATCATTTCATTTGTTAATATATTATTATTTTTTTACTGTAAAAAATTACATTATTTGCAACAATGGAATACATGATTTGCAATAAAGAAAAATATCATTTTAATTAATTAAATATATCATTAAATTCGTCTCACAATAAAAATGATGAGACCGTCTTATTTGAATGTTTGCCATTCCGAAAAGATTATAACGAAATTGAAATTTACGATTAATTCTTAGAAATAACATACAGGGAGTTCAAAAGGGCGAAATAGGGATAACTTTGGTGACACATTGGTTTGTGCCGTATTCGAATAGCAGCCTCGACGTGAAAGCAGCGCAACGAGCTCTTGATTTCTTTTTCGGATGGTGAGTATACCTAAATTATACTATTATTATTCCATGAATTCAGTGGCGGATCCAGAAAATTCCGGTGAGGGGGGCTGAATTTTTTTTTTTTTTTGCCTCCACTAGACTTCAACCCTTCGTATCATATTTTTTTTTTCTAATTTTCATCATTTTTTTCTTCTTTACGAGGGGGGCTAATTCAAAAAATCCCGAATCACACCTCTATAAAAACGAAAAAAAATTTCGGCTACCCAAGTGTAGATCCGCCTGTGTCCATGATCGTAATCTTTCAGTTCTTAAATTAATAAAATCTTCGAGTTTTTCGTATTAGGTTTATGGACCCGATAGTTTTCGGGGACTATCCGAAAAGCATGCGAGCACTTGTGCAGGATCGATTGCCAAGATTCACCAAGGAGGAATCAAAGTTGCTAAAAGGCTCCCTTGATTTCTTGGGACTAAATTATTACACCGGAAACTACGCGGCTCATGTTTTAAGTCGCACCGGAAATATAACGAGCTCCTCCGATAGCATGGCTCGTCTTACTAGTAAGATCTCATGTGTAAAGACCTTCTAATTAATAAAATATTCGATATTTCGTATCGATTCTCTCTCATTGATATATTTTTTTTAAAAATAATTTTTTTTGGACAGCTGTCAGAAATGGTGTGCCCATTGGAGATCCAGTAAGTCAAACATATCTTTGATTTGTAGGGTTTCGAAATTGAATAATATATCTAATGTCTTGAGATTCCAATTTTCAGACAGGAGTGTCCATATTTTATGTCTACCCCAAGGGATTGCATGATCTTCTTGTCTACACCAAGAAAAAATACAACCATCCCAAGATTTACATAACCGAAAATGGTATATTTCATAGAATCAAAATCATATATTTAGTAATATTATTTGTTTTATTAATGATATTTTGATTTTTATTTTCTTGATAAATAAATTTTTCAGGCATGGGAGATCAAAACAATGGAACCATCAAACAACTTATTACAGACACACAGAGAATTGATTTCTACCGCCGCCATCTCAAGGCTGTTCGAAAAGCAATCACGTATAATTTAATTATCATTTTATTTATTTATTTATTAAAAAATGTACTCCCTCTGTCCCATTGAAGTAGTCCCACTTTCCTTTTTTGTTTGTCCCATAGAATAGTCCCATTTTCCTAAAATGGCAACCTTTTTCACACTCACCAATAAAATATTAATTCCACTACACTCACAACCCTTAATTCCCGTGCCGAAAAGAAAAGGGACTACTTCACCGGGACGAAGGGAGTATTAAATTCTTTTTTTTTCTTTTAATAATTTGCTAATGAGTATGTAATATGATGTGGTGCAGGGATGGTGTGAATGTAAAAGGATACATTGCATGGTCATTTTACGATGATTTTGAATGGGCGTCGGGCTACACTCAATTGTTCGGGCTAGTTTACGTGGATCGTAAACATAGGCTCAATCGGATTCCAAAACGTTCGGCTCTTTGGTACAAGAAATTTCTCCGTAAAAATTAGAACCAATCAATATGAACTATTCTTGAAAATTAGATTTCGAGATTGATCATTCCTATAAAAATTCGGGCCGGGCCAAAATTGTTGGATTGCTAAAGTTTTGAGCCCGGCCCGTGAATGCATTTGAGCCCTTTCTAAATCTTTTGCCTTTTGCTAATGTGATGATTGAAGCTTGACAATTCTTGATTGAGTAAATATGTAATTTATTACTCCCTCCGTCCCATGAGAATTGTCCCCATGAGATTCGGCACAATAACCAATGTAATAGAGATAGATAAAAATAATATTTTATTAGTGAGTGTGTATTAACTTTCCATTTTAGGTAAGGGGGCAATTCGTGTGGGACGGACGAAAAAGGAAAGAGGGACAATTCGTGTGGGACGGAGGGAGTATAAATTATTGCTATTTTCTTAAATGTATAATGAATTATGTGTGTTATAAATAAACATTTAAATAATATATTATGTTTTAAATTTATGATCGAAACGAAAATACAAAAATTAAAAATTGACGTGATTTGCTGAATGACATAATAGCATTTAAAAACCACACACGTATATTTTGTTGCCACATATAATGATTTTTAGAATATTAAAATATGAAGTGTCAACAAATACAAGATATTGCAAAGAAAAAAAATAAAAATCATAAAAAACAGAAGTTCGAAATACACGAAATAACAGTTCAGATATAGAAAACTTGTATACTATCGATTTCAATTATGAATAATTATTTTATTATATTAATATCCCTCATAGTATTCGAGTTTCCAAGTTTTATTATTTTTATTTTGTTATAATATTTTTGGTTGTTGAGAAGTCAAATATAAAATAAAAAATAAATGATTTCATAATCTTTTAATAAATTAATGAATTAGCCACAAGAAAGCCAGCTTGTATGACTCGGTGTCGGTGGTGACTAATTCTGCTTTCTTAAAACCAATCAGCTAAACAAATATTTTTTATTCGTTAATTTTCATTTACTTTAAGTTAATTTGGATAAATTATATTTAATGAATGATATAAATATGAAACTCGAATACATAAAACAAATAATAATATACATATACAGACATATTTATGAATAACAATATCGTGGGTCACTTGCATTTTGGCCTCGTGTAACATCAATATCTGTGGTAGTTTTGGATATGAGATTTTCCATTTTTAGTTTATTCTATTTTATTATTTCATGCACATTAGATATGTTTAAAAGAGGGCCCAGTGGTGATAAAACACCCATAATCAAGAGGTCATGAGTTCGATATTCTGAGATAATTGAGCGAGTTTAAATAAATGTATTTTCACAAGTGATGCAAAAATCAGTGCCTACGACTGCCTAGGCGCTGATTAATCGGTGGTCCTACATCTCAGCTGATCCGATAAACGTGAAATAGGCCGCAAAAACCGGTTTTTTCTCTGTTAAGTGCCTAAGCGGGTTAGGCGGTTTGATTAATCGGAAAAAATCGATTCTCATAAAATTTAATTACAAAATTAAATTTAATATTTTAATATTCAAAAAATATAAATTTAAAAAATGTTTAAAATTCTAAAATTAAAAATAAAACCTAATTCTAATTTATCACAATTTCCCTAATCAAAATAAAACCTATTTTGCTATTTTGATTTGGCTTATGCAGTTGTTTTGCTGTTTTAATGGTTTAGTGCTAATTTTGGTAGGAAAAAAATAGGTAATTCATGGTTTAATGTTGATTCTGGTAAAGGGAAAAATAGGTAATGTCGATGAGTAAACTATTGGCACCTATAAAGAGAATAGGTTATATATTTGTATAAGTGGTAGAAAAAATATACTCCTATATTACTCGAGATAAAAAAAAAAAATTAAAATAGTTAAATTGCCTGGAAACTGCCTAGGTGGGGCCTAGACCGCTTAGGCGCTAGGTCTCCTCAGGTGTCCGACTAGTGACTAGCGATTTTTACAATATTGATTTTCATCGTATTCTCAGTATTTTAAATCACTTACATTTTTCTAAAATTAACTCAAATTATTTAGTTAACCTCATTTATCCAAACATTCAAACCATTTTAAACCACAAAAAAAAAAAATGAAATTGAAGAAAAAAACAGTGAAATACTTAAAGTATAAGGGACAATCTAACTCAATTCTGAAGTATTGAAAGAACTAACCACATGTTGAATAGGGTGTCTGAAAATATGGTTGTAATAGACTTGTCATTATCAGCTCCAATGAGTAGAGCTTGCTTTTCAAAAGCCAAAAAAAAGTTATATCATACATTTGGATAGCTTAGAACAATTCAAATATTTAAATTAAAAATTTTAAAATATGGCTATAGCTTAAAATGTGAGCAACTATATCTCTACATAATGCAGCAAAATTAAGACAATTTTATTTTTTTTCTCCCATAAAAAAAAAACAGGTAAACTAGCCATGGCTGTTCTACCACCATTGGCGCTGCTTCTGCTACTTTCTTCATGTTTTGCAGCATTAGCTTACACTGATCATCCGACGTCGCGTTTCGACCGGAGCAGTTTCCCGCCTGGATTCATATTCGGAGCTGCTTCGGCTGCATATCAAGTAACATATTAATGTTGTGTGATTGTGTTTTAGTTGTTGCTTGATTGTATTTCAGTTGTTGCTTAGATTGTATATCAACCATTTATTTATTTAGATCTAAAGGAAATATGATTCATTCTGTCTTGTTAGACAAAGATTTTTCTCACCTGATCTCATATCTCTCTCTATATATATATATAACATACTAAAAATTAATTTGTGCTAAATAGAAATGAATCTACACCATTCATCCAAAAAAAATCAATGGTTGAGATTAAAACTTTTTCCCAGATTTTATGTTATTTGCTTTATAAATCATGCATAATCGAATTAAGCACGATTTATAAAGCAATTAAGCACGAAAATTATGCTTAATTTTTTTTAATCTTTATGCTTTAATCTCAACCATTGATGCTATCAATCGCTGAGATTTATTTCTATTTAGCACAAACTTTAATTTTAACACGTGAGTGAATCATTTATTTATTTTAATTGTGGGGTTAAGGTTGAGGGAGGTGCATTTGAAGGTGGGAGAGGGCCAAGCATATGGGATACTTACTCTCACAAATTCCCAGGTCTCTTACCTTCTTTAACCTAGTTATTTTTTGTGATATATTTATTATTATAATTAAATTAAAAACTCTAATTAGATCCAATATTTAGAATAATATTAGTTGGATTATTATATAATATGAACGAATATATAGGTAGAAATCATTTGATTTTTTTTTTTACAGAAAAAATAACTGACAGAAGCAATGGGGACGTGGCTAACGACGTTTATCATCGATATAAGGTGGTATATTCTTAATTTTTTTTTCTTTATAATTAATTTTGTTTTATTTAATATTTTGCTAAAATATTTTCAATTTAATTAATTGCATTGTCAATTTCCTTTATACACTTATTTAAAACCCTAAATTTCCTTGAGTTATATGAACTTATTCTTTATATTAAATTGTGAATTTAAGTTTTGCAGGATGATGTGAAACTGATGAAATTGATTGGGTTGGACACTTTCAGAATGTCCATTTCTTGGACTCGAATATTGCCTAGTGAGACTTTCAATTAATTTATATATAAAAATCTATTAAATA